>CM017779.1:4480684-4506823 GCA_008121275.1 Drosophila lowei
GAGTACCGCTAGGCACATGCCACTCTGCCCCTCTGCCCTCCACCCAAAACTCTATCTCTCTCTGTCTCTCTCCGGGAAAACCACAACAGTTTCGGGGGGAAACGAGAATGGAAATAGAAACAGTAATACAAATACAAATAGAACTTAAAGCAGAAGCAGAAGTAGAAGTAGAAATGGAAGCGAAATCAAAACCGAAAGAACATTTGTAAACTGCCAATTATTATGAAATGAGAAGACAGCAACAACAGCCAGCCACATGAGGCATGGAATGGGGCACGGAGCACGGAGCACGGGGGGCACTGGGTACGGGGCAGAGGAACAAAGACCACAGCGACATCCGAGCTGGAGAACTAGATTCTACTTAGTTAGCCAATCTCCCGGGACGAAGGGAAGAAGGGAAGAAGGGGTTGTTCCCCTCTGGAAACAGAAAGCGCGTCACGCCGAAATCCCGAAATTCGACGGCTCGTTACCATTCGGCATTGGAGGGTTTGGGCTTTGGCTCTGGCTTTGGCTTTGGCTTCGGCTTGAAGTCGGGTTCAATGGAGCGCCAGCAGTCGGAAGAGTGCCAGACAGACCCTCTTGGGTCTGTTCCCAGTTCCCAGTTCGCAGTTCCACTCCCAGTCAAAGGCCCAGTCCCAGTGGTCGTCTTCCTCCTATTGCTCTTCTATTTCTATTTTTTCGGCTCGCGTGCTGCCAAACCGCCAATTACCGAACATCAAAAAGCAGTTTCCCCCAGCTGCTCCGCCTGGTCCCCATCTCCATCTCTGTCCCCATCCCCATCTCCGTCCATGACTTTGTATCTCTCTGTGGTCTCTGTCCCGGTCTGCCCAATAATTTGCTCTCTGGTTTGTGTGTGGCTTTGTTTATAGACTCTTTCTCCTCTCCAGACTCTCTTCCCCCTCCTCTGGCCCTTCGCTATCTATCAATTTCCACTCCCCCACTTAAAGTGGACACCCAAAAAGGTGTAAGCAATGCCAGGAATCCGTTGCCGGATCACGCAATGTCTGCGGAGTCGAATCCGACTCGAATCCGAACAAATGGAAATGCAAATGGAGATTGGCAAATGGCAAATGAGAAATGAGAAATGGGAAACCCACTCTCGAAGATGTATCGTGGCTCACGCTTTGATACAGTTTTGGCCAAGTGACACGCCTCCACTGGTTCCCATTCCCGCCCTCGGCCCTCGGAACTCGGCCCTCGGTTCGCTGTGAGCCGAAATTAATTTAATTATATCGGGCATAATAAATAAAGTGAGTTATCCAACACGGTCTGCCCCCGAGGGCCAATTTGACATTTTAATCACGTCGCGTCGCTCGGAACGAGTCGGAAGGAGTCCCATTCGGTGGCCCATTTACGAGGTGTCGGAGTAGGAGTAGGAGTTCTCCCCGAGGCGTGACCGCAGAGTGGAGGTGGGGGCGAGAGAATGGTTCCATTCTTAAGTCGGTTCTTGAGAGTTCTCCCACCTGAATGCGGGGAGTGCTTGGCTCTCGACTAATTGCGGATGTTCTATTCGCATCGATCGCATGCGCATGATGGGATCGCTGCTGGTAATCACTATCATCGCTGATCATTATCGATCACTCTGTTATACAGATGTAAACATCAGCATAACCACCAACAATATCCATAATCTCTTCTGGTTGATTGATAACCCACTGATCCATAAAACTGCAGTTTCCTTGCTCGTTGCATAACTCCGGATGAAAGACCCAATCAAGATCATTTTCATTTGCATCTCGCCATCGCCATCGCCATCGTTTGCTCTCAGGCTTAAGGCTCGTCCTTTCATAGTCGCCTCTGTTTGATCTCTGCGTAGGCAGGTCCCGCACCAGCTTCAGATCCATCTCCCTCTCCATCTGCAGCTTCAATTGTAATGACAATCACGTTCTCCGGCTGAAGCATCTCTCATCCCTCATCCCATCCCAGCGGCAATCATCATCTGCCGCTGAGATCTCAAGTCCGGCGAGAGGTTTGTTTGCTAATGTGCGAAGACCGACTCGAGGATCGCGTGGGTCGACTCAGTCTCCAGGGAGGAGATGAGGGATCTTCCGTCTTGCAACAAGCAACAAAGTTGCAACAGCAGCAGCAGCAAGTTGCTGATTATCTCATCTTTCGTGATTAGAGCAGCCTCTGCTCTGAAATCAACTTTATGGGGCAGAAGCAGCAGCAGCAGCAGAAGAATATCCAGCCAGAAGTAGTATCCAGCCGCTCCGCTTTTCCAATTCCAATTGTCCCGCATGACGACGCCGAATTCGAGTCCGCATTGAAGGCGGAAAATGGAAAAGCAATTGAAAAGCCAGAATAGCGGCCAGTGATAAAGCCACAGTCCATTTTCCCGGTGCAAATTATCGCGCTGAATGCGAATGAAATATTCGAGGCATCCTGTTTCGATCAACGACCGATCGACGAAGGAATTCAGGGGATCCATCCCGCGGAGGGGCTTCCAGCGGAGATCCGATCCGTTTTACTGCCGCCTTGATTTATGCAACATTTTCCGCAATAAAAATGCCAACAACTTGAAGAATTATTACATCATCACGTAATAGGCCTTGGACCTGGACGAGGTTGAGGCCTTTGGTCCGATCCGTCCCTGCCTCCTGCCTCCGTCTTGGACTGGGCGCCACGCCCGCCGCCAAATTGCCCTCTGATGCAGGAGCCCCCTCGCCGCTCTGTACCCTGGACTCTTGTCGTACCCCAGTACTCCCCCCGACTCCATTCACTTCGCTCTTTCGCGCTGTCATAAATCAGTCGCCTGCCTCAAGATGCCGCAAGAGGCAGAGGCATTAAATACTCGTACTCTCCTCTCAAATTGCTGGCCACGAACAGATGCCACAACAGCAACAACGCAGCAACGGCCATACAGCAACAACAACAATGCCTCTGTTAAGTGTCGTGTCATCCTCAAAGATCCATCATAGCCACAGCCACAGCCACAGTCATAGCCATGGCACAGCAGATCTTCAGCGCTGAGAAATTTGCCTGGCACGTGTCCATCATGGCAAGTGGCAAGTGGCAAGTGGCAACGAATTCCGAGAGTGGGAGTGCGGTGGGAGTGGAAGGTGTTAGAGTGTGCGGAGAATATCTCCAGATAGATGTTGTAATAACCTGGCCAAATTAGGGCTGTCTAGGAAACGAGGGGGAGTGCAGGGAGAACAGCGATTACATCATGCCTGTCCAGGCACTTGTATTCCCATCTACCATCCACCATCCTCCTCCGATCACCCCTCTATGGAATGGCCATTCGGAATGGCCCATTGTGCAAAAACACCAAACACGGAAGTCGGAGCGTGTGCACTCCCCAAATGCCCATTTAATATAATTTCTATTATTTTTGCCAACTCCGGCCACTGCCGACTGCCGACTGCCACAAGGTGACAGTTACAATGCAGAAACAATATACAACAACTCCTAATGCCCTCTCCCGATCCCTCCAGATCCCACTCCGGCCAGACCCAGAGCTGGACAACGAAAGAGTTCTGCGCTCTGTCCCGGTCCCGAGTGGGGACATTGCCACCGCGACAGCCCTCCTCTACAGTCATCCCATCCCATCCCATCCCATCCTGACTCCATCTCCATCTCCCACCACAGTCCCATCGTCCCACAGTCACAGTCGTAATCGTCGCAATGATCATCATAATCGTGATCGTTTTCGGGTTCGGGCTCGGGCTCGCTTTGGCTCGTCCAAGGCTGTCCCGTCCTCGGGGATCCATTTTTGGCATGCGTTCGGCAGCGAACACTTCCTGTGGCTGTGGGAAACACTCGAGAACTTGTTCCTCCATGCGACATGTTCTCCACGATCCCTGTTTCTCCTCCTGCTCCTGCTCCTCCTCCTTTTCCTCCTCCTCCCAATCCGACTTGTTCCCTGTCTATCCACCCACCCACACAGAGTCCGATTCCTGCACAGAGTCCATAGAAGTTTCGTTCCGTTTCGACCGCGTTTGTAAATATTTTGGAACCCATTCACATAAATCAATTAGCCAAGTGTAACAGTTTCGGTTCGGGATGCCTGGGATGGGTGTATGGGTGGAATATATGGGTTGGGTGGCAGAGATGGTGTGGTGTGGCCACCGTCTTTCGCTCCACTTTGGGCTGCAGTTGCATGCAGCAGGCGAAGCGGTCATAAATTTCGAAGGCGATGCCCCTTTTGTGTAGCTGCAAATGGCAGCGAAACTTCAAGATCTACTTCTCCTTCTACTTCTCCTTCCCCTTTGAGGATGTGGAAATTTGTGCAAATTGATGAGAATATAAGTGGAAATATTGGGAGTGGAGCAGGAGGCAGGAGGTAGACCCAAGATCATTTTCAGAGCCCAGATCCGAACTTGCAGGAGGAAAAGCGGTCAGGCCAACGATCTATTTGCTTTGTCAAGTGCCGCGTTGGGGGAAATTGATGAAAATTGCGCCTATTTACCGGTTCGCACACCCGCAAGATGAGAATCTCGTCCAGGCAGTTTATCAAGTCCGCAGCTCCAGCCCATCTCCAGGAAGAACCCAGAGCGGAGTCCGACTCAAGGTCGCACCCGCCGAGGCCGAGGCAGGTGGAAGATGGAAGATGGAACCAGAAGGAGCAAGAGAAACAGCAGCATAACAGGTGTTGCCTCCATTGACAGTTGCCTTGATTGGTTTGTGTTGCATGTCGCACGCCTCGTGCTGCTGGTTCCCCAAGTACAGCTCCTCCTCCACATCCACATCCTCATCTACGTGTAGATGCAGACCTGCCTGGCACACCCCTTCATTTGTAGAGACATAACCGAAGAAGACAACTGCATTTTGGGCTCCGGCGAAGACGAAGGCAGCCTCGAGTTGGCGACTTGGCAATCTGGTGTGCCAACGCCCAGAGCAAATATTGAGAGAATAGAAAATATCTCGATCTCGCATTTCCCATCTCCATAACTTGCTGCGACGTCGTCGCTAATCGCAGACTCTGGGATTGTAAATTAAAAGTGGAAGCATCGGCGGCATGTGGATTGCATCACCGTTGCCCGCTTGGATGTGTCCGGCATTCGGCATTCAGCAGTCGGGCATTTGAGGAATTGACGATGGGAATATGAAACCATCAATTTGCGTAGCGATCTGTCCATTGGTCCATGGAAGGTGGACACTCGGGAAACTCTCCCATGCACACGCTCCCGAAGAAGGAGAGGAGCTTTCCAATCCCTCTGAATATGGATGCAACAATCGAATGGATGGCACCTATGCCCATACGTGCCCATAATTCACATGGTGGATGCTCCTGATCCTCCTGCCGCTTCCCATCCTCCTCTAAGACCAAATCCAAATCCGACTGAGACAGAGGCAGAGGCAGAGCAGGAGCAAAAACGCCAGCAATTAGAAGCAGAAGCTGCCGATGGCTGTTGGATGGTGGCTGCTGGTCGGTGATTGAGTTGCAGCTCAGGTGGTTGCTCCACAGCTCCACAGCTCCACCGCTCCCCATCGCCCCATCACTCCATCGCGCCTTTCGCGGCTGTAATTGATGGCGAGACGCGGGCCTTCAGGTGAAGAGTGAAACAGGGAGCGGCGGGTGGGGAGCTGCGACCAACGGCAACGGCTTCAAACAGGAAAATTCATATTACGAAAAAACTGCATCGCTTAAGTGTCATTATTGGGACCAGAATTTCAACAAGTCGCTGCCGTTGTCGTGTCTTCGGATGCAGATGGAGATGAGGATGGGGACGGGGCTCCAGAGGAGAAGCTGAAGATGGAGCTGGCAACTTTCACCGCGCTCAGAATTCCTGTGTGCACTCCGAGCCACCGATCAGCTCCACTCCAAGTCGGAGACGGAGACGGAGTCAGAGTCGGTGGAAGAACAAGACCCTGAGTCGGAGTCGGAGCCAAAGCCAGAGCCAGACATCGGTCAATCTTCCATCCCCACTTCCATCCCAATTCCCCTCCCGACCGCATCCCCATCCTCCGAGGTGCGCCAATATCCGCTGGCCACAATCAACACCTCCGCACCGCCCATCGCCCCTCGCAGCACAGCGAGGTGGAGCCATCACTCAACATCAACCTTCGCCGCTCTACTGCCGCATCGTTCTGTGGCTTTTCTTATCTGTGGCAACCTCCCCCGCCACTGCCAATGCCACCACCAACTCCCTCCCTCCCTTCCCGTCCCATTCCACTTGTTGTTTTTACACCTTGCTCGTTTTTGTGTGCCGGGTCTCGTGTCGAATGGATCCAAACTTGGAGTCGAGTGTAGTCCAAGTACAACTCCGATGGCGATGCCGATTCCGACAGCGACTCTGCGTCCCCGTCCAAGTACGAGGCTACAACGTTGTCGCCGGCTAAGGGCGTTAACTGGGTTAAACGCTCGTTGACAGTTTTATGCCACAGACCAGACCCAGCCACGCCACACCATGCCACGCCGGGGCAAGACCACATCTAAGACCAAGACGAACACCAAGACGAAGGCGTTGACAGTCAGTCAGTGGCACAGACCAAACGAGACACTTATTAAGAGTGAAAATTCTGATAGAATGGGTTTTTCTTTCTGCATAGAAAGCTGCAATTAGAAAGACCCAAAGGGCATGAGGAGAAGAAGAGAAGGGCGAAAGGGGGAGAGGACAGAGGAGAGAACCATTGAAAAGTGAAACAAAACAGATCAAATGCGGTGAAATTAGAAGAATGGAAAGGAAAGGTCGTTACCATACCATACTCGAAGCAAGAATCGGAATCGGAATCAGAGTCATCAAGTTCGTCGCTTGAGTCTTTCGTTCCTCTTCTTCCGATTCGGATTCGGGTCATCGAGTGACGGACTGCAGCGGCAGCTGGCGCCTTTGATGGCAACTTTCATCATGCGTGCGATGCGTATCGCCAATTAGGGGTCGATGGGTGTCAGAGATTCCTCTCGAATCTCCACTCTCAACTCTCAACTCCTTTGGGGATCGTCTGCAAATGGAGAAACTTCTCCCTGGCAGAGGATGAGAGTGCAGATTGATGACGCACATTTGTATCTCTGCGAGCCATCGCAATCCTTTCCCCGAAATTCTCGCACTGCATTCCGAGTGAAAGTAAACGAATCTCTGGCATGTTGGACTCTGCCAAAAAGAAGCGACGGGGAGTGTCGCCCCACTTCTAATGAGCTAACTTGAAATGGAATCGTGGAGTCGGAGGAGTCGGAGTCGGAGTCGCAGCTGTGGAGAGGAAACCGATCAATTTGCAAACAATTGAAGAAAGAGACGAATAAACGAGCTGCAAAAGTGAATTTCTGTCGATTGATTGTCGGAAACATAAACAGCGATCGTTGTTCACCCTCGCGCCCAGAAACAGCTCCTGCTCCTCCTGATCGACCTAGACCGTGTCACCGTCTTCCACTTGGGAATGGGAATGGCACTGGGAATGGAACTGGGACTGGCACTGGCCCACGCGGCAATCAGCAGAGCAGCAGAGCAGCAGCTGCTGCTGGGAGAATGTGCGAAAATCGAAAGGAAATCTGCATGTCACTCAATTGGGCGGAGCGTGGAGTGGAGCGACACCATCGGAGAGTGGTTTTCCTCTGTTTGCTCTGCAAACGAACCACCGACCCGCGACCCCCTAGGTTGTCGTCGTCGTCGCCATCACTTTCAGCACTGCTTGGCCCAGTTTTCTCGGCCTCGGATCTAGAATGCAAACAAATATTTGAATATCGAAGTGACACAGAAACTAGAGCACAGAACACGGAACACGGCCCCAATCGAGCGATGGCCCAATCAAGTGCTTAACTTGGGGACTTCCTCCTAACGGTCTAGTGTTTGATGTATCTCTAAGCCATCCGGCGTGTGGCACTGGCCTTGATAAGAGGCCAACAAACTCGAGACACACACAAACACCTAACCCGAGAGAGAACTGTAAATTTAAACTCTGTCCGACAACTTTTGGGCAGAGATTATGCCGAATTAATTCCTGGGAATTCGGGAGCGGGTCGGACTTCATAATTTTGGCAGCGATCGGGCCAGGCGATAGCAATTAGAACAAAACTCTGCCCAATTACTCAATCAGAAGCGGAGGAGAAGAGTTCTTGGTTCTGTCTTCTGTCTGAAATGGAATGGGATGGGATTGGATGGTATTTCATGGCCCAATCGATCCCTGGCCATCAGCAGAACTGTGGAAGTAGGGGGACTTTTCATTCACACGCCAATTCAAGTCTAGAGCAATGCCATGGCAAAGCCCGAATCCGAATTGGACTCCGAGCGGATGGCGATTGCAGACTTCCTATTCCTATTTCAATTCCCAAAGCTTTTCCGAAAGACATAATTTATATAATTTCCTTATCAGATTGATTGCCGCTGCTCATTGTTGGAATAAATTGTACGAGTATACTCGTAATTCCCTCAGAGGCGTTAATCGAACGCGGAGGGGCGTCAATTATGGCCACAAAGCGACAAAAGTCCCTCTCCATCCCATCGTAAATCGCCAGAGAATCGGAGTCGAATTCGAACCATCATCCACATCATCGCAACTGTCGTAATCGTAATCGAATGCAGTGGAAGTGCAGCTTCAACGGAACTGAACTGCGTGAAAATGGGGAAAATGGGGAAAATGGGGAATGGGGAAAGTGCGACGAGTGCAGTTCGCTGTGCTTTCGATGATGGCGCGGCAGTATTTAATTGCATTATGTGACGGACAAATTCGAGTCAGACGAGGCTTTCTACTGAAAGATGGAGCGGTTGCATAATTGCTCGTATCAAAGTGGAATGCGATGCTTTGGTGTATGTATGAGTAAGGGCTATACGAAGAGCGCTTGTTGTACCCATCCCCACAATCAGTGACCCCATTCCCCATAGCTTGAAGCCCGTTGGAGCTCCCTCTCTGATTCGATTGTTATCGCGCATTTAATTAGGCGTGCGCTGAGGTAATGCTCATCGTATACGAGTAGAGATACCAGTACCTAGTACGCGTATACGTCGAACACGTAGTTCTTCTGGTACGGGTAGTTACGACTTTGGTCATTAGAAAGCTGCAGGGTTCTAGCCAGCTCTCATCTCTCTTCTCTCCTGCTTCCCAGAAGAGCACCGCTTGTGGTTCGTGGCTCCCCTCTTTTGATGGACTCTCTTCTTGAATGATCAATGCACCTGCAGCTGCAAATGAACTCTACCTTTGCCTCTACCTTAACATCTAACTCTTCCACGAGCATAACCTGCTGGGAGACTTCAATTTGGCATTATTCAGTGCAATTCAATGCTGAAGCTGCGTGTCAGGCAATCGCATTAGAAAATCATTTGCCTCGACTGTTATAATTGCATTTTATTACTTCCGACAAGAACAAGAATCGCAGAGGGCCCAGACCCATAGTCAGTCCCAGTCCCAGGCCCTCTGTTGAGGCTGGGGCCTCTTGCAGAGCTGGCTGCGAGAAAAGCTTCTGCTGAAGAAAGTTGTCAGCAAAGAGAATGGCCGACACAAGAGAGCTGGCTAAGAGAGGCTCGGCATTAGCCGTCTGTCTTTTACCGGTTTACTTGGCCAAAGAGAGCACAGCAGAGGCACAGACAGAGGCACAGACAGAGGCACGGCCGTGGCCGTGGCCGTGGCAGAGGCAACATTAGTTAGTCGATGCTGCCACTGCCACTGCCGCTTCTGCTTCCGTCGACGCCAACGCCAACGCCAACGCCGGCTTCGACATCGACATTGGCTCTCGCTTTGGACCTGGCTTTGGCTCTGACTGTGGCTTCCCAGCTTGAAAACGTTTTCCGCGGCCTTCGCAGCCAGCATTCAGTGTCAAGGTGCTCGAACTGGCAGTCGCAGTGGCAGTGGCAAACGCAAACGCAAACGCTGAAGTCATAGAAGCTAACGAACTGTGAGAGCCATTCGAATCGATTCTCCATTTCCCCGCAGCATCTGGAATTCTGGCTTCGCTGTCGCAGTCGAAGCTGGGATCGGAGTCGGACTTGGAGACGGAGTCGCAGTCGCAGTCGAAGTCACATAAGAACGTTTACCCAAAACATATGCTAGGCAGTTAGGCGCTCCACTTTCGACAGTGCAGACGGCGAGCGCTCGAGCGGTTCGACGGTTCAAAAGTTTCGAGCAATTTCAGTTTCGGTTCAACGAACAAACAAACAAAAAGAGTTTAAATCAAATAAAGTACCAGAGGAAAGGAATTAAATAACAATCAATCAACCAAATCGTGCGTGTCCTGCCAGCTCAAGTGAAATACTGAAACGTTTTGGTTAACATTAAAGTGCATTCGATATTTTGAATCAAAGGTAAACCAAAAAGTGTTTGAAAAACAGTTGAAAATATTTGCAAAAGACGCGTTTTGCCGAAAAATTCAATTGAATTGACATTCAATGGCCGAGACCGAGACCGAGGCCGAGCCTGACAAGGTGTCAATTGTCAGCCAAACAGGATGTCCATCAATTAAACGAAAATGGTCAATGGATCATTAGAGAAAGCTCTGGGTGAATGTCAGTTCTGTTCGGCTGAGATGGTCGCCGGATCGTCGGATCGGCAACAGCGAACATCCAACATTCAACAGCAAAACAGCAAACAGCCTGAAAAGATGTCACATTAGTTTCCAGTTTCCAAGATAAACCCCGAGAAGAAGAAGGCATTTTTGCCATGCCGGAAGCGTGCAAGACGGAGAGAACTCGTCAACTCCCAAATGTGCAGAATTCTGCAGGCAATTAACTTTTGCCTGGTCAAGTCTTTTGAGTGGTTCTTCTCAACTTCAGCTTCAACTTCTCCTTTTCCAACTCTGCGTTTTTTTTTTCTGCTGTTCTGTTCATTTACCCACTTGGGATCGGGATCCTGGTGGTGGCCAGTGTGATTTGGGTCAGGCAACGGTTCGATGCGACAATTTAATGGCAATTAGCTGGGGCTTAGACCTCAAGACTTGAATGTCAAACCATGTAAAACTTTCGCTGCCTTTTCTTTAAAGACTTCCCCATTGACATTAGAATCGAAGAATCGAATAGCCGAATCACTGCGGTTTGAGCCATGAAGTCACATTTCTGACTGACAAATCTCGGGTCTACGTGCCTCAAAACTGATTTGCCTGTTACGCCATGAGCCCGGGGTAAACGATACCCTAAGCTGACTGCACTATTGCTGCTATTCCACAGAGCGGCTCATTAATATGCCGGCGATGTGTATGGCGGCACTGATCCATGTGGACTTTTCATGATCTGGATGAAATGCTTTCACAGTTAGAGCTGCTCTTCTTCGTTGATTTCGGTGGCATGTTCGGGCAAAGCGTGAGCCACAAGATCATGTTCTCCCCCAGAGTTTACTCTCTGTTTTCTTGTATTTATACATGAGTTTGTTTATGGATTGGTTAAATAGATTAGGTTTTCGAACGGCTTTCAAATTGGTGCGGTTAACATGCCGTTAGGTCTGGGTCGGGGTCTGGGTATGGGGCCATGAAATGAAAAGTTTTCGGCTGAGATTTTCCCTCATTCTTCCAGTTGAGATGTCTTTTGATTTACCGCATCAAATGGAAACACGTTTGTGGGCCAGGCCACGGGCAGACCACGCCAGATCTTTTGATATTTGAGAAATTTCACTGGCCATTAATTGAAGATTTGTCGCTAACTTTGAGAAATTTTTCGCCGCCAACAAAAAAGTATTTCTATAGAAATAACTCCGAGGTGACCCACATTGCGGCCGTGTGCTATTCCATGCAACCAGAGAGGCATCAACGAGGCAGCAGCCATCCAGTCGACTCCTTCTGCCTACTGCCTTCTGCCAATGGCCAGCGGGTGCAGTTTTCAAATTGCCAGCCATGAAATGAAGATAGCCTGGTCGGGTAGTCGTAGTCGCCAGGCTGGTTGTACGTATATCTTGGCTGGCTTGGTTGCTTGGCTGGTAGTGGCCCGAGTGGTGTTGCTGCCTCCATCTGTGGCTTCCACACATGGCTTACAGTTACATTGAGGTGCGCTTCAATTGAGATAAGCTTGCGGTTGGCAGTTATGTCATTCGACTGGCATTTCCCTGGCACACTTTTCCGCGAGCCCACATCCAACATCCAGCAACCAACATCCAGCAACCAACAGCGGAAAGTGGAAGAGTTCTGCCTGTTCATTCTGAAACACAACGAACCGAACAGAACCGTTGATCACCATTTTAATTAAGGAATAACACGTTTCTGTGCCGAATTGGTGTCATAAAAGTGTTTTATTGGCACCCTGACAGACGGACTACTCCACTGAGTGGGATTAGCCCGAATATTGAACCAGATCCGGTGTTTGAAAGTCTCCTGTGTGAAGACAGTCCAGTCATTTCTCTCTGCCTGTCGAATCATTCATTAAGCAGCGATTCCCATTCCCCCCCACATCACATCTAAACACTCCATAAAGAGAAGCCAAACAAACTGTCAAATTTGGCTGTAAATATGCTAAAGAAGAGGGAAACGGGTTACTAAACACTGGCCCCCCTGCCACGACTCTGGCTGATAAATGAACAAACATCCCGATACTAGCATGCATATATAAATCTCCATTCAATTCGAATTGAAATGCCTGCCAAGGCAAGTCGAAGTTGCAGTCGATGTTGGAGTCCGAGAGTAGGAGCCGCAGCAGGAGCAGCATCGACTGCCAAATGGAAATTTATGTCCGTGTCCATGTCCATGGCTGAGAGCGGCCACTGGCTGGGGCAGCTACTGCAGCAAGGATTAGGATTAGTTTATTGCCCCACTAAGGCAACTGACCCACAACATTAAATTGTGATTTGAGTGGGGCAAGCAACAAAAACAACTAAAACAGCGCAACAACAAGGCCAAGACAGTTGCAGTTTCAGTTGCGGACTCAACTTGTGGATGCTAGTCGACGATCGAAGCTCGGAGCTCGAAGAGCCGAGTAATTAGAATGTTTTTCCCATTCAAGGAATTTCTGTAGACTCAGAGGCACGCGACTCATTCCATTGCCATGGCCATGTCATTGACCAGAGACCATGAAAATTGATTTGCAGCCAGACAATTGCATAATCGCTGATTATGAGGTACTGCAGCAGGCTGGAGCACTCACGAGAGCAACAGCTGGTCGAGAGTCGGGAGTCCGCGATCTGTAGTGGAATTCGATTAGTGCGGAAATCAATCCGAGCATGGGGAAAACTCCACGCTCTACTCAGATCAGAACAGAACTCAGAACAGAACCCAGAACAGAACTCTGAGCAGAGCCGGAGCGAGTGGAGCTCTGTGATTTAACGCATATTACTCGTAATGCATTTTCTATGCCGCCGAAGAAAAAGAACCGCAAAAGCCACTAACGATCCAACTACCAGCATCCCAACAGTGCTGTATTCTGTTCTGTTCTGTTCGTATCGATCGCATTGTGATCAGGGGGCCCCCAATCAGAATTCTTCTTGACCATTTCGGCTTACAGCTTTGGGTTTAACTTTTGCTTCATCTTGGTCTGAAACCACCTCATCTTCAGCTGCTGGTTATACTCGTAGTATCTTTCGGCTTCCTGTGCGTGCGTTTGGCTAAGTGGCATTATTTTAATTCCTGGGCTTGTGCGTGCCACAGCCAACAGTCAGCAGCCACTGGCCAGTGGCAGTGGCAGGGCAGTCCAAAGCGAGAGACCCGCAGAAGACGATGCCTGCCTGGGCATCTGGGGATCATCAACTAAATTGATTTTGCATCTATTTCAATGCAATTAATCAACTGCATTTCGTGATGGTGGGCGTTGCAAGCGAGCACTTACAGTAGCAGTAGCACCATAAGCTGAAGTTGCAGTTGCAGTTGCAATTGCCGCAAGATACGAGTGGTGGCTGGTGGGGCTGCTGCTGGGCCAACATTAAACCCATTATTAAAGCTTAACTGTAACTGCTGGCGTAATTAATCATGAGATAAGCATGAGAGTGGGAAGCCCGGCTAGGAGGCAGCCGGGGCACAGACTGAAATGCTAATTAAAAACCAAGCTACCAAAACACTTTTTTTGTTCCCTCCAACTTGCAGAAGCTTCAAGAACAGCAACAGCAGCTCGAAGAGGAGAAGCAGAGAACTTGCTGCAGTGGCAAGAACAGCAATGCAACTACAGCTACGGTCAATGACAAAGAAACGAGTCAGCATGATGATGAAGACAACGACCAAGACGACATGTTGCCTGGTGTTGGTTGCCTTAATGCTGCTGGTGGACAGCTCGGTGGCAGCACGCAAGCTGCTGCCCAAGCGGCCGGTGAAACCGTTGAAGACATTTCCGCGCAACAATGCCACACCAATACCAGCAGCAGGGGCACTGGCAGCCGCGGCAGCAGTGGGAGCCGCAGCCACAGCCACAGCGGGAGCTGCAACATTGAACGGAAGCGAGCTACCAAAACCGTTGACGCTGCAATCCGACGAACCAGCGGAAGCGATTGTCGCATCGCCACCTGGAGCCGCATCGGCATCGGCATCAGCATCAGAATCGGCATCGGCATTGGCATCAGTAGCGGCATCACCTGCCAATGTGGAGACCAAAGCCGATGATCTGGCCAACCAGACCCCAACCGCAACACCTTCAGGCTCTGGCCTGATCGATGAGGACTGCGAGCCGGATATGATTGGCTTCGAGCTTATAACAGGGTAAGTGTCACCAGGCCAGGGCCATAAATCTTAATTCCGGGCAATTAGTTGCCCAAGGGGGAACAGACAGAGACAGAGACAGAGACAGAGACCAAGGTGCAAAAAAAAAGGATCCAGCCATCGAGGGGGCATAAATTGGCGAGACTTATAGGATAGGATGGCAGTGTCGTTCCCTGTAAACACATCGTAAAAAAACGGACGAGGGTTGTCGGAGTAATCTAAAGTTCATGGTTACCACTTGGTAGCAAAAATAAAAAGAAATGTTCAATTTCCTTCAAAACGTTCTTCAACTAACAAGCTAACAATAAATTAGTTCACCGATTCAATTATTTACCGATATGGCAATCCAATATTGGGTCAATGAACCCACATAAAAAACCAATTTACCGACAAAGCAGTAATTTGTTTAATTTAATTCAACTGTTTCAAATCTTAAAGTAAATGAAAGCTACATACAGGTTGAAACCTGAAATATTTTCAACCCAATGTGGCAACACTGCTCAAAGAATGTAGCACAATTCGAAAATCGGGTTCCATTTGGTTACCCTCGTGGCTACTCGAACCGTGATCTAAATACATAATTCAACCATCGGGCAATTGGATTCTTCGTAAGAGATCCCCCACAAACCCAAGAGGAAGATTCAATTTATAATATTATTTAAAAAACACTTCAACCCACCCACTTGAGAGAGAGATAGAGACCCAAAGAGAAAACCTGTTGCTCCCGAACGGGTATCCATGAATTTATGTGCGTTACTTTCCTCCTAATCCCCGATACCATCCCATTCCATTCAACTCCGTTCCATTCGATCTCGAATGGGCTATAGGTACGTGCTATCGGCGCCATCGAGGCAATTGGAAACGCTGCCCGGCACCCTCATGCTGACCGACTGCCTGGAGGCCTGCCAGGCCAATGAATCTTGCAGCTCGGTTAATTATGAGACGGGCCTGTGTGTCATGTTCCGCAGCACTGCCGATCAGTTGCCAGGTGAGTACCAAAGCAAACCAAAACGAGCGAGCACACCGAGGAGTGGGTTATAATCTGCACCACGATCTATTGCCTAAAGCTTGTATGTTAAATGTTCTATAATAAATGTGAACTCCACCATCTTCCACACCCACATCCCATCTGGCATCCCATTCCATCCCCAGGTTCACTTTCGCGCTCCCAGTATCCCGTTTTCACCGTATACGCACAGAAATCCTGCTTCGGAGTGCGACCCTGCTCGAAGGCCTGGTGCATTGATCGCGTCCAGGGCTACCGGCTGCCGGAGCGAGCCAAGGCCAGCCAGAGCGTGGCCACGAGGCGCGACTGCATCGAGCTGTGCCTGGGCGAGACGGAGTTCACCTGTCGGTAAGTGCTGGGAATCCCGTTACAACGAGCAGTGTACCCACCCAACTCATTCATCTGCCACCCTCTTGTGCCACTCTCTTGTATCCCTCTCCAACTCTATCCAACTCGGC
This sequence comes from Drosophila lowei, assembly GCA_008121275.1. Lineage (NCBI taxonomy): Eukaryota > Metazoa > Arthropoda > Insecta > Diptera > Drosophilidae > Drosophila > Drosophila lowei. Next base: position 4,496,613 of record CM017779.1, read on the forward strand.
ATCTGCCTCTTGCCTCTTGCCGCTTGCCGCTTGCCTCTTGCCTCTTGGTTGTGACTCTTGTGAAGATCGGCCAACTATTATGCGCACTCTGGCCTGTGCGAGCTCTCGGACATGGATCGCATTACGCTGTCGGACGAGGCGAACATCGCGGCCTACGATGGCGCCGACTATCTGGAGAACAACTGCGCGGAGGAGCCCAGCAAGCTGTGTGAGTTCAAGCGGATCTCGGGTCGCATTCTGAAGACCGTCGACTCGGTGCATCAGAATGTGCAGAGCATCGACGACTGTCGCGACCTCTGTCTCACCGCCCCGTTCCGCTGCCACTCCTACGACTACAACGAGACCGGGGAGCATGTCTGCCGCCTCTCGCACCACAGTCGCGCCACCCTGACGGATCTCTCGGAGCCCTATCTGAGCATTGAAGAGGCGGCCACTTACGAGCAGTCTGCCTGCTATAATGTATCCATCGATTGCCGCTCTGGCGAAATGATCACCAAGATTCGCACCTCGAAGCTGTTCGACGGCAAGGTCTATGCCAAGGGAGCCCCCAAATCCTGTGCCGTCAACGTGAACAACTCTCTGGAGTTCGATCTGAAGATGCGTTACAACGACCTCGAGTGCAATGTCCGCCAGAGTGCCTACGGCCGGTATATGAACGACATTGTCATCCAGCATCATGACATGATTGTCACCTCCTCTGATCTGGGACTGGCCGTCTCCTGCCAGTATGATCTGACCAATAAGACGGTGGTGAACAATGTGGATCTGGGCGTAACCGGCGAGATCGAGTCGACGCTGAGCGAGGAAATCATTGTCGATTCCCCGAATGTCATCATGAAGATCACGGCACGTGATGGCAGCGACATGAAACGCATCGCCGAGGTGGGAGACCCGCTGGCCCTCCGATTCGAGATCGTCGACGCGAACAGTCCGTACGAGATATTTGTGCGGGAACTGGTGGCCATGGACGGGACGGACAGTGCCGAAATCACGCTGATCGATGCCAACGGCTGTCCCACGGACCAGTACATAATGAGTGCCATGCAGAAGATGGCCAGCAATCGCAAGGTGCTGCTCTCACAGTTCGACGCCTTCAAGTTCCCCTCCTCGGAGCTGGTGCAGTTCCGCGCCCTGGTCACGCCCTGCATACCGCGCTGCGAACCGGTTATCTGCGACAACGATGAGAACGGAGAACTCAAGAGTCTGCTATCCTACGGTCGGCGCAAGCGTTCAGTGCTGAATGGCACCGATGGCGGTAAGTAAACGGTTCTCTGTGCCAGGGATGGCTGCAACAGCAACATGCAACGCCAGCCACCGAGTGACCTTTCATCAGCTTCCATGGGATGGGGATGGTGATGGGGATGGGGCTCTTCAAAAGGGAAGTGGATAATCGCACACAACACAGCACCACCACCAGAGATATGCAGCACCACTCTAAGAGCGGGCATGGCACTCGCTGTTGCTGTTGCTGTGGCAGTTGCAGTTGCAGTTGTACTCCATCCCTGGTCAGGTTGCACACAGCTCAGCTCCCAGAAAACATATTTCATTTCTTGTTTCTGCCTCTCTTGTGGCTCTTTTCCATTCTTTCCCCCGTTTCTCCTCTCTGCTACCTTTTTACAGTCGAGCTGGAGTTGGCCATTAAGTCGGAACGCCAAAAACGTGATGTGAGTCATCAGCCGGCCGCAACCGATGAGAACATTTTGCTGGTGCAATCGATACAAATCACCGATAAGTTCGCCTTCAATGGCGCCGATTCAGGCGGCAGCGGCAACAACAACGGCATTGGCGCAGGGCCCATCGATGGCCTGGCCAAATTGCAACTGGAACTGGGCACCAAATCGGACACTTGCATAAATGGTTATGGTAAGTTCCAGTTCACTCTCTGGGCTCTGATCTCTGGGCAGGGCAGAGCGTAGCACGGTGGCGATCTGGGGCTGGGGTCTGGGGTCTGGGGTCTGTGGTTTGGGGCTATATCTGGGTATCGCCGAGCGTGGCGAATTGATTTGCGCTAATCGCGTGCCGTCGCGCCATCTAGCCTGAGAGCCCGAGAGCCCAGAGCTCTAGACAGCGGCTCCAATGTGCCGACTGAGTGCCCAGCTAATTAAATAAGCTCGTAAATTTTCTTCAACTCTTTTTACAACTCTATTACCAACACAAACACCCGTCTGTATACTCGTACAGGTTTCATAATTGCCGGGGCACTGTTCCTGCTCCTCCAGCTGACGGTCATCGCTGTCTGGGACAATATGCAGAAGCGCGCGTTACACAAGCGGTAAATGGAGAGCCAGGAGTGAGTGTGCAATCGAATCGAATCCCAGAAAGAACGTCCGACATCAGCAAAGAGGAGGCAAGAGACAAGAGGCAAGACTGCAGCATTTGCCTTTCCACAGCAACAAACGTGAAGATGAAATGAAGGAAGAACTAGCATGAAATTCTACTTAGCTCAAAACTTAGCACCGCTCATAATCTAGTTAGTAGATGTACGAAGAGAACGAGAACGGACGAAGAGCCAGGCGAGGCCCTTCCCCCAGCATCCGAAATGTGGCAGCAACACAGAGCTGCTGGACTCCTCTGTGAACTGGAAGATGAAACCTAGACAAATGGCAACTGGATAGAGGGAAGGGCCTGGGACCGAACTCCCGCTGTAGCTTAATATTTATACCTTACTTATATGCCCATATACCATTTAGGCGTCCCCGTCCCCGTAGCCCCCTCTATAAGACTTACCGCTAAGACTACTCTGAATATGTCGACATACTATCAGCTTAAGACTCGTAAAAGCTCTTAGTCCGTAGTGCGAACGAACCATTCAAACCTCTCAAGCGAGCACCGTACTGACGACTCCCCCCACTGGCCAATTGCTCGTTTAAGAGGTTTGACTGTCTGCTAATACTTAAATACTTAACTTAACTTAATGCTCATATATATGCTAGGTCTAAACGAACACACACAGATACACAACCAACAACAACAACAACAAAACAAAAACAAAAACAAACATAAAACATAAAACACAAACAAAAACACACACAAGAATAAGAAAGAGAAAAAAATGTAACAAGAGACAAAACTTCAGATGCTATAAAAGGTAAATAAACGTATTAGAAAGATACTCGTATTCCTCGTTTGCATTTCGCTTTTCTTTTGTTTTCCTTTGGGTTTCTTCCTACGGAAAACAAAATTTGCCCGTCAATGTCAATGTCAATGCCAATTGATTGACCGTCTGTCTGTCTATCGGTTGGTCCGACTGCCAGCCTGCCAGCCTACCAGGCTGCCATCTTTGCCTTGGTTTTGCTGGCCTAACAAGGCCAACCTCAAGCCATGGCCATGATTGTTGGTTTTGGCCTAATCAACGTTGATACAAATCAATCAAGAGCAGCGTTTAGCCTTCCTCTGCTCACCCGCAATCGAATGGGAATGCCATGCCACACTTACCAGGTGGAAAATTGGCCAAGTGAAACCGAACTGAACTGAGCTGAAATAAGCCAAAAGCAAAGCAAACTAAACTGAACTTAACTGAACTCCGCTTAAACCAAAGTGTAGCTGCAGTAAAAGTGACAAACTAATTGGGCGAGGAAAAGAAGGCTACGAATTGCAGGTAAACAACTTCATTAACTTGATTTCACCTACATTTTGGAGATGGAATTAAGGGTTTGCGGCACGGATTCTGGGCGAAGGAATTGCTTGGAAAATTGTTCAAAACATTCTCTCGGAATGTTTTTCGTTTTTTGTAAAGGGGTTTCTTCCTTTTTCAAAAAGAATTGTGTATTTAAGATGGTCGAATAGTAATTTAGCAAGTGCTAAATATTTCTTGAAAGATTTCAAGAATTCCTTCAATTGCCTTGAGGAATTTCCAACTCCAGCCACTGAAAATGGGACCTCTTTATCAAATCTATCTGTCTTGCAGGTGATTCGAATAATTTTTGAAGACATTCCATTGTAATGGAACGCAGCAGCTCTCTCCAGAGAGATTTGAGGCAATCTTCATCTCCCATTGCCATAATGTTTTTTGTCATAATTATTACTGATTTTCTATCAAACCACCCCAAAGATGGCAGTCGCAAAGAATAGCAGCCACAACGGATGGCAGCAGATGGTAGCCAGAAAAACAATTTGAAAGGAAATGTTTAACATTATCTGGAATCTGATGCTTTGAACTCCTTGCGCCGAGTGGGCAAACATGAACATGAAAAGTTGCCAAGTCAAATGCTGTCACTGACATGGCCATCCAAATTTAGACAAAGCCTCAGAGATGGCCTCCAGAGGAGGCTCTTCTTTGGTATTTTTTGTTTTGTTTTTTGTTTTGTTGGTTTTTCTAATACTCGTACTGCACCTCCTCCTGGTCTTTGGCATAGCGAAAGTCTTTGGACACTTTCCGTGCTTGGACTTCAGCCTCGATCAGAAGGAGGCAGCCGTTTTTTGTCTGTCTTTCCTATATTTTTGTCACTGCTGGATGCTGGGTTGTAGGACGGGGGACTGTGGTACGCATAACATAAATTCTGCAATGCGTATTTCAAAAATTGCCAACATTCGATGACAAAGACGGTGGCGGTGGCTCCTCCGGCGGCTGCGTCGGCTGCGGCTCTGGTTGCTCCTCCAGTGGCGGCGTGTCGTACACTCTTATAAGGAGCCGTACAGAGGCCCTGGCCATTCAGTTGTCCGCTGGGCAAATGTTTATGTCAAACGCGCAGCAAATAAAGTGCTCGGCTTGACAATGTCCGCGGCAATGTCAACAGCGACAACGACGACCATGAGGTGGACCATCGCTAGATGGCGGCGTCTAAGCCAACAGCCAACAGTCCTCTCCACCAGTCGGCCCTTGGGGACCAATCTGGGTGGGTAGCAGTTTTTTCCTGCCAATGCTGCCACTGCCACTGCCACTGTTTGTTGGCTCTTTTCATAATTTTTATGAATTGCTGGATAGCCAGACAATGGCCTGACGGAAATGCAACTGCAAAAACATTTGCAATCCCATAACCAAGAACCCCTTCCCTTCCCCCGTTTTGCATGGGAAAGGCATAATTGATAAGAATTAGAAAATAACGCCACTTGTTGGGATCACGCACGCGGAGGCAATACCCGAAACGAGCAGTAGTTCATCGCAATTCGCAATAAGATCGATATGGAGGCTGGTTCGAGCTGGTAGCTGGATCGTTAGTGGCCTTGCGGTTCTTTGGCATGGAAAATGCATTTCTTGGATTTCTTGGATTTCTTGGATTTCTTGGATTTCTTGGATTTCTTGGATTGATTTCCGCACTAATCGAATTGATTTTCAGCTCGACTTGGAGTTCGTGTCTCGTGTCTATGCAGCTTGCTTATAATCAACGATTATGCAATTGTCTGCTGGCTGCTGGCAAATCGATTTCCATGCCTGAGGCCGGGTTGCTGCCGGGGTCCCGGGGTCTGTACTAGCTCCCTGGTCAATGACATGGTCGAGTCATTAGCGAAACCACCAGAATGAGTCGCGTGCCTCTTGCAATACCGTTTTCCTCACACATTTAAGAGAGGAAAACACACTCGGACATACCTTTGTGGGGCGTGAAGAGTCTCAGTCACAGTCGTAGTCACAGATGGAAATTCTAATTACTCGATTTCTTGTTGACTCCACTGACTTACATGAGCAAGAAACAAGCAACGAACAGAGCTCTGGGCTCTTCGGTTAAGCGAAATTCGCAGTTTGCCGTAAAATGTTCGTTTGCCCCACTCAAATTACAATTTAATGTTGTGGGTCAGTCGCCTTAGTGGGGCAATAAACAAAGTTCCAGTCGATGCAGCAGAGGTCCCAGTCCCAGTACCAGTACCAGTGCCTGTGCCTGTGCCAGTACCCACTCCCGGCGGATCGGGATCCTGGTTTTAGCCACATAAATTGGCTCCAACTTCAGCAGCACCCAAATGTTCATTTGATTGTGTGTTTGCGCGCGAGGCCAGAGGGAGGTTCCATAGAGTTTTCTCTAGCAACAACAAAAAAGAGTTTTCTTTTTGTATTTTCAATTGCCGCCGCGCGCTCGGTGAGCTTTGGGTGCGCATTTGGATCCAAATTCAAATTCAGACAGAGCTTAGATTCAGATTCGAATTCAGGTTCGATGGCGATTTATTTAGGCAAATAAACAAATGGCATGTGCAGAGTGTTAATTTATCAAGTCGACGGCGCACAGCTTTGGAAATAAGTGCGAGAAAATCACTTGGCAACGGCGCATTCAGCGTCGCAGATGTGCCCAGATGCCCAGATGTGGCTGTCGGTTGGCATATTTATGGCCCGGCTGCTCATTTTGTCAGCCCAAAGTGCCTGCCATATATCAGGGGAGCATATCTCATTACTTTGTGATATTGCCAATGCATTTTGTCTGACCCAATAGACACCTACAAATAATGAAAAGGACGCGCGGATCGTGGAGCTTGGATGTGGAGAAAAGATTTGGCAAAGCAAACTTGATTTCTCCCAAAAGCCACAAGGAATGTGCGCACAAAAACGAAAGACTTGGGCGACAAACTTGCCTGGAGTGGCGCTGGGAGTGGGAGTGAGGCTTGAGGCATTCATTGCACTGTACAAAGATATATGGACAGTTCTATATGTTTTCATTAAGATAATGGATAGCCTGACCCGCAAGCTTTGCTAATGGAAACAATAGACTTAGGCGACAAACTTTCTCAGGCTAACAATGGTGACACCTCATGTTCATATTCGTACCTAACAGTCGGAACAGTTTTAATATAATCAAGCATCAAAGTATTCTTTAGAAATTCTCAGAGCTAGGATTGAGATATGAACATTTATCATTTTGGAACATTTTGGTGAGATTGGTAGAGAAAAATTTACTCTTCTATGGAAACTCTTCCACTTATTCTTTTATATTGATTTTAGTACAATAAATTATATAGATTATAGGTTTTCACATAGGAAAAATAATAGTAAATTTTTCAAAGAGAATTTCACTTTACAAAATAATTATTTAAAAGTCCTTTTAATACGGCCCATATTTAATCCTAATATAAAAAACTTTAAAATAAATATATAAAATTCGTAAGAAATATAAGTGTTACCACTCGATTCTCAGGGATTATTTCTCTGGTCTTAGATATTAGATAGATTTATAAAAACGCTGAAATTCATAAGTATTTAAAAGACAATACAAGACTTCAAAGGAAACCCGTGCCAAAGGAAACAAAAGACTGAACCTTCCCACTTTAATTAGTATTAGTTTCTTCTCCCTCCCCTCCCCAAAAAGTATCCATTGAGGTTCCCAAAACAGTTATCAAAATAACTCGATGAAAAATGAAGTTTTCATTGCATTAAAAAGAGACCACAGTAAACCTCAAAACACAATTGAGAGCAACAAATTGGTCATTTAAGAACTTTGGGAGGTCTTTCCCCCCACACCCGATTCCCATCGAAGCCACAACAAATTAAATGAATTTCCCCATAATTTATTGTGGATCTTTAGGCTTCATTAAAATGCTGCTCCAGCCATGACTCAACTGTGTCTGGCCGGGCCGTAAATGAACACGGCCCCAATAGATCATTCACAGGCAAAAGATCTGGCTGGTGCCGATGGCGGGCAGCACAGCACAGCATATTGATGAGGTTGCAGCTGGGGGGAGAATTCTTCTGGATGCTGCTCTACAGATGCTGTAATCGCGCATCGAAGATGGAGAAGAGTTCAGAGAACCCTTTTGCTGGTCCGGGCACGTATAGCACAAATTTGTCAGCTCGTTTAGACCTAGACCTAGGCGAAAGAAAGGAAAGTGAAATATCTAAAAACGATGCAAATAACGTCGTTTGTTGTTCGAATGCCAAGACTGGGGGAATGTTAAGAGTTTTGCTGGGGTGGAGGTTTTGGATTCGTTCGGTGGAAATATCAATGGCAACCGCAGGGCGAGAAAATGGTAATAGATGGCCTTTGTTTGCCAAGGTGAATGCCACGCAGAGTCGCAAGCCGCACATCAATTGTTCAATCTTTATTGGCCGCTTTTCAATTCAAAGGCAGTTTTATGAGCCAGCAACGACGACGACGACGACGGCAACCAAGCGAAAGTTTTTCCTGTCCTCCTGCGTTTGTTGCTGCTGCTGCTGCTGCTGCTGCGGCTGCTGCTGCTGCTGGGTGGCATAAATTACAAAATCAGTTAGACAAATTGTTGTGAAAATGCTCGAGAGACGAGGACGATGACGATGACGATGACGACGATGATGATGGTGATGATGACGAGTCGTAGTCAACGACTCTCGTTGATAATCTGCACAGCTCTGGCTCTGGTCGTTGGCTAATTGTCTGCAATTGTTTCATAACCGTTGCCTGACCCCAGCCAAGTGACCCAAATCTTCTTGCCATCCAGCCGCATCCGAATGGTCAACAGCGAACTCCAGTCGGACAGTCGGACAGACGGACGGATGGATGGATGGAAAGAGGCTCCATCCCCATCTCCCCGACTTTTCTCCGTGGAATGAGAATTAAATTTTCTTTTCTTTCGCAGACTGAGATTTTGTCATTCCGCGTGTGCGGCCCCAAGTCCCTTCCCGTCTATGCAAAACTTAATTCTCTTAGAATTCTGCGCATTTGGGAAATGTGTCTGCCAGAAGATGAGCAACAGAAAACAAACAAATCTGGAAAAACGAATAAGAATACAAAAAACAAAAAAAAAGCAGAACCTTTTCCGGGCAGTGAGAAATTTTCAGAGTTTTGTCGCACGAAATAGCAACGGTTCAACGGTTCCATAGGCCGTTGTCGAACTGGAAGATGACATAGCGTACTGGAGACATTCACCCATCCCAACTTCAGACCAATACATCCCATGTTGGCTCATCCCATGCCATGCCATGCCATGCCATACCATGTCATACCATCCCATCCCATGGCAGAGGCAAAAGCAATTGCGAATCTATTTTTGCTTTCTCTGAAGCAGGAGCTGGGGATGGGAATGGGGATGGGGATGGGGATGCAGCTATGCCTCAGATCCTCTTCATCTTTTAGTTGGGGCACGTACGCCGCATGTCAGTCTAATTTGCTGACATGATTATGATTTTGCAGTTGGCTGCTGCTGCTGCTGCTGCAGGCCCTGGTCAAGAGCCACAGGCAAAGCCAAAGCCGAAGACGAGACCGATGTCGGCAAGTGAATGGCATTGCCTCATATGTATGACTATGACTGCCGACGAGATGGGGCTGACCAATTTGGTGGGTTGACAGAGCAGGATGAGCGAGTGCCTCCAAACTCATGCAGCAACCCTCTCCTCTGCTCCCCTCTTCCGGGCCTCGACAGATCCGATGCGATCCGATCCGATCTGCTCTGCTTTAGTCCGTTCTGATCTGTTGGCCTCCTGCTGTTTTGTTTGTTTGATTCTCCGCGGATTGATGTCGACGGGGCCCATGTTGCCGGGTTTGACTTCGGAATACAAACATTTTGAACCATTTTCAGGTCGGACTCAGACTCGGACTCGGGGCGGAAGTCGCTGACACATGTGCCGCTGCCGACTTGGGCGTGACATAGTTGCATTTATTAATGCAAATATTCCGTTTAGCCGCGCATTCCGCGGATATGAAAATTTATAACCGTTCTTAACCCGACTCTTGTCGTCGCCGCAGTCGCTCCCCGAATCTATCTGTCTTTGGCATCGAAGGCCGTGCAAAAAATGTACTAGCACCGACGTCAGCATTCTCTCAGAGAAATAGAGAAGGACAGACAATGGGAGAGAAAAACGAGGCAGCGCAGTCAACGCCAGCAGCAGCAGCGTTTTGCTGTTGCTCTTTGAAAACCTGCTCTTAAATCACACTCTTCAGTGCTCTTAAAGAACTTTCCACAGCCAAAGCTTTTCCGGCACCTGAAGCTCCGCTCCACGACACGACGACTGAGCCTCAGTTCTGGTTCTTCGGTCCGCTTGTCGGAAGTAATAAAATGCAATTATAACAGTCGAGGCAAATGATTTTCTGATGCCATTGCCACTGCCACTGCCAGGCACGAAATCGCACTGCATAATGCCATAATGCCATAATGCCAAATTGAAGTCTCTCAGCGGGTACAGGAATTTCCAGGTGCCGCAGGTGCATTGATCATTCAAGAAGAGAGTCCATCAAAAGAGGGGAGCCACGAACCACAAGCGGTGCTCTTCTGGGAAGGAGAGGAGAGGAGAGAGATGAGAGCTGAGAGCTGGCTAGAACCCTGCAGCTTTCTAATGACCAAAGTCGTAACTACCCGTACCAGAAGAACTACGTGTTCGACGT
>CM017779.1:4507323-4544504 GCA_008121275.1 Drosophila lowei
TCTCACCATTATTGTACTAAATTCACCACTGTATTCTCTCTCTTATGCCCAGTGCTCAAGCACTAAGATTTGTAATAAATAGTTATTGCCTAATGCTCAACTGGATCGATCGACTTTTCTCTTTCATATATAGACTTTAATTCGTTTGCAAAAAACTAACACACCCCCATCCGTGAATTAACATTAATGCGGAAAACTCTCCGTGTATAAACACCAGGCTGTAATGAATTCTCGTCCTCTTATCTCGATTTCAGAAAACACTGAAGATCTTGGCGTCCTTACACCCGGACATTTTTAATTGGTCGTCCGCTGATGGAGTTTCCTCCTGAGCCAGACGTTACGGGTCTCAACTTCAATCGACTCGATCGCTGGCAGCGAGTCTCCTGTGCCCAGCAGATCCCAGCAACGTGCCAAATGGCGCACACCTCAACCCTCGATCCAGGTCAACGATGTCATTTGCATCAAGGATGAAAACTTGCCACCGTTGAAGTGGCCCTTAGCGCGGGTGATCCAGGTTATAGCTGGAGCTGATGGCGCTGTGAGATTGCCATCCTGCAGACACCCTCTGGAACCACTCGTCGAGTCGTCAACTTCATAGCTGTAAGCCGTCTTTCACGGGAGTTGGAGGAGCGTCCTTAGCTTTAATCTCTGTTATCGCGCTCATCCTATGTACGCTCTCAGTGCATACACGCACACACATATGTAACACTCTTACTTCTTATAAGCCACTGCTTCGACCCCTCCATCTGTCTAATCGGTCGTTCCTCTTCGAGGCAGTCGGTCAGCAGTTCTTTTCGTCGCCCAAAACGCCGAACACCCAAATCGAAGTCCACGGCCACGGCTTTTAACAAACAATATCGAACAATGAAAGCCAAATAAACGCCAAACGTAAATGTGGAGTCAGAGTTGCCGAATAAGCTCAGCAGCTTCCAACACCGTTCTTTTTGATGAGCAAAGCGAATAATAACAGTTTGGCGGCTGTAAATTTTCACAACCCGATGCAAATACCATTGTCGGAATTACAGCAGAAGGAACTAGTAGCGACCCTTCGTTTGCCGAAAAAGGATTAGGAAAGACAAACTGGCTTACACATGACATAGAAGTTTCTGAGACTCGGCCCATAAAGCAACGTCATTACGCAGTATCGACTGCAATCGAAAAATGTATGTACGAAGAATTGAACCGGATGTTAGGCCTTGTTGTGATTGAAGAATCAGATAGCCCGTGGTCTTCCCCTGTCGTGATTGTGCGTAAGCCAGGTATGGTTCGCCTTTGCCTTGATAGCCGAAAAGTTCACGGAGTAACAGTCAAAAATGCTTACCCTATGCCCCTCATTGATGGCATTTTAAGTAGACTTCTAAAAGCGCAGTTCACTTCCAGCATCGATCTGAAAGATGCTTACTGGAAAATTCCGCTTACCCCAAGGGCTCGGGAAGACAGCTTCTGCTGTGCCTGGGAGGCCGCTATATCAATTCACGGTGATGCCGTTTGGCTTATGCAATGCTCCACAGACCATGTCCAAACTGATGGATAAAGTTATCCCACCTGCTTTGCGAAATGAGATCTTCATTTATCTCGATGACTTATTGGTGATTTCGGAAACATTCGAGAAGCACATTTCCGTATTGAAAGCGCTGGCCGACCGGCTGTCTCAAGCTGGACTGACAATAAACGTAGAGAAGAGCAAATTTTACCTGAAGGAAATGAAATACCTGGGCCACGTTATAGGGTATGGGATGATACAAACTGATCCCGAAAAAGTTGCTGCCATTAGGGAGTTTCCAGTGCCTCGATCGGTGAAGCAAGTGCGACGATTTTTGGGAACCACCGGATGGTATCATACATTTATTAAAAACTATGCAGGAATTGCTGCCCCAATATCCGATACACTAAAGCAACGTGGATCGTTTGTATGGACCGACGAAGCACAAAGGGCGTTTGAAAGTTTGAAAGACCAAATGTGCGGGGCGCCAGTCCTACATAGCCCCGACTTTACCATTCCATTTCCCATTCATTGCAATGCCAGCTACACCGGAGTTGGAGGCGTCTTAATGCAAACTGATAGCAATGGTAATGACATCCCCATCGCATTCATGTCTCGCGAGCTGAATCAGTGTCAGCGAAACAATTCAGCTGCGATGGATTGCAGATCTGCAGTCTGATTGCTTTTAAGTCCGGGCAGACTATTTGGATCTGATACGAAAAATTGAATGCAATCAGACACAGATGCCAGAAATTAAGGTGATTGATAGGCCCCATATATCGGCGAGCAGAACACGCGGCTGCTGATCAAATCGCTGACGACCTGTGGTTAGAAGCTATGGGTTCCAGCTGAACTGGTGTCAGAAGTACTCGAAACAGAGTCACGAACAGTCGTTAGCAGCCATACAGGCATTACTACAACTTTGGAGAGAGTTCACCTATATTATTATTACAAGTTTAGTAACAGATGTGAGAGCGTTCATAAAACAGCTGTTCGGTCTGCAAGTGCACCAAGCAATTCGAATCGTTGTTAGCACCCCATTAGCTCCAGTGAAGGAAAAACTCAACGAGTGTTTCCAGAAGTTGTTTGTGGATTTCCTGGATCAAACTAATGGGGACGAGCAGCTTAGTTTTTAGTTGCGCTTTACGATCCAGTCTACATTCAGCCTTTGAACAACAGTCCCTATCGCTTTGAATTTGGATACAGCACATGATCACCAAATGGAGATTAATTTATCAGCTTCTACGAAATTTGCAGGTTTTAGAAGATCGTACAGTGAGTTTATCGGAAGATCTTGTTTGATGATTCGAAAAACAGCCCAACGAACAATACAAAACTACACCAACGAAACGAACAGCAGTACAATTTTCAAAGTCAAAGGACGTAGCGTTCAAAGTTGGTAGGTAGGTTCAAAGGTTCAAAGGTAAACTTATCGGCAAATACCACGCGAAAGCATAGATAGCTAAGTGACTATCCTAATATAGTCGGTAAGGATTTGATCGTCTTGGTTGCGGCATTTTTAAAGATGAATTAAAAAGAATATAAATTACCTAAACAATTTAAAAAATAAATAAAAATAAACACTTATATTTATTGACCGCGTACACGTCGGTCGAACGGGATAGTTTTTTAAGCTATTCAATGTTTACATACCGTACTAAAAATGGCGCACCCTGTATATATATATAAATATATAAAAATATATATAAAAGAAAGTCGTGTTAGTTACACCACTTATAACTCAAGAACGGCAGAACAGATTTGGCTGAAAATTGGTAGGGAGGTAGATTATATAGACTGCTATAGGATATAGGATACTTTTTATCCCGTTCGACAGCGTTCCCGTGTTGTGACATGATATAAACGTCAGCACAGTAGGCTGTGTGTCACAGGCACCGGCTTGACTGTGTTTTTCAAAACATGAAATCACTATTTGAATTTTGAATCAAAACAGAAACGTGTACTCGTTTAATAAATGTAGGGTTGGCAGCCCTTTAATGAGTATCGATCTATCGCTAGGGATAGTCAAGGGTAAGATATATCGATAGCTAGTAAGAGTTCGACTGCAGGAGCGAGCAGACGTGCGAAAAGAACTATAAAATAAACCTATTTGTAACCATTTAATAAAATAAAGAGAATACAACGACGCGTGGCGTATATTTGATGGAGTTTCTGGAGCGGATTTTTACTCACTTGTAGGGAGCCCACCAAGGATCCCTACAATTTGGGACTCGTCGGGATAGAACCACAAGTGAATGTGTATTCGTGTACAAGTTGCCAATACCACCAAGTTTTGCGCAACATTGTGAAATTGCGACGAACGAAGCAACGAAGATCAGACGAAAGCAGATGCCGAGAAGCGGCAGTGAGAAACGCAGTAAAGAGAAAAGAGGACGCAAAACGACACTATTCGTTTTCGTTCAAAGTGCAGAGAGCAGAGGTAGCTAACGACGAAGAGCTACAAAACGACGAGGAAAGAGGACGCAAAACGACTCCATTCGTTTTCGTTCAAAGTGCAGAGAGCAGAGGTAGCTAACGACGAAGAGCTACAGAGCTACAAAACGAAGAGGCTACAAAACGACGCAGACCCAAAAACGACGAGGAAAGAGGACGCAAAACGACACTATTCGTTTTCGTCAGAAGAGCAAGGCAAACGGGAAAGAGTGAAAAGCCAACGACGAAAGTACAGAGCAAAGAGGACTGAAGAGACGTTCAGATTGCGAACGTGCAGAAAGAGGAAAGCAGAAACGACGAAGCAACAACAGTGGCACTTCGCACGGCCACGTGCGGCTTGTATACCCTGCGAACGAAGACGACGCAAAGAAGGAATCTACAAAGCAAGGGAGACTTGAACGACATTATTCGTTTTCGTCCACATTGCGAATGTAGAGGAAAGCAGCAAACGACGAAACAACAACAGTGGCACTTCGCACGGCCACGTGCGGCTTGTATACCCTGCGAACGACAACGACGTGAAGAAGACAGAGAAGAAGAACGCATCGTTTATCTGCGTGTATTGGAAAACACGATTCTCACACCTGATGTCTGTATACGCAAGTATTGAATATACAGAATAGATTTAAGGTGTTACAAATTTTAGGAAGCGGATTCAACGTAAACTATATTTTAGCTAATATTGTAATATGCAACGCGAAGAAATCTTAGACCTAACCGTAGCAGAGTTGAGAGAAAAATTGAAAGAGCTACATCTGCAGCATTCAGGTGTTAAATCAGTTTTACGGGAAAGACTATATTCGTATTTTAGACTAGATCAAGACGAAAACGAAGAATCTATATACGAAGAAACGATCAATATAGCTGGGGACGAACAGACAGAAGACGCGCCAATTTTAAGTTCGGTAAGCGAAGCAGCAGTTGGTAGTTCAGTAAACATGGCGTTCACATTAAGAGACATCGAAGATTCCCTTTCAGCATTTACGGGCAATGGTTCTCCGGATGTTGATGACTGGCTACGTGATTTTGAACTTAATGCTTTAACAGTGAATTGGAATGATTTGCAAAAGTTTATATATGGCAGGACATTAGAGAAAGGTGCAGCGAAATTATTTTTGAGCAGTCAATCTGGCATTAATGATTGGAATTCTCTGAAGGAAGCACTAAAAAGTGAATTTAGTGAGAAGTTAACGGCAAAGCAAGTTCATAAGCTATTAGAAAATAAAAAGAAGACCCATAAGGAGACTTTAATTGAATATTTTTATAGCATGTGCACCTTGGCAAGTCAATCCCAGCTAGATGAAAAAGTATTATTGAATATATTATTGAGGGCATTCCAGATTCCAAGCAAAACAAAAGCTGTCTGTACCAAGCAAACAATTTTAAAGAATTTCGTGAGCAAATTAAGATTTATGAAAAGATCAGTGCGAATCAAGGAAGTACGCTAAAGGCAAACCCAAAGTTTGAGAATAGTTCGGTAAAAATCAAGGATGAAAGGCGTTGTTTCAAATGTGGAGGTAGTAATCATATTGCAAAGTATTGCAAGGAAAGAAAGTGCCGTCAAATGTTTTAATTGCAATCAACTAGGTCACAAGGCAAATCAATGCGAGGCAAAAGGTTCACGAATGGCAACAGAGATGAAAATTTCAAATGTCCAGCAATTTTCTCAGACCAGTTTTAGTCGGGCTTTTAAGAATGTTGAAATCGGTAATGAAGATATCACTGCATTGTTTGATTCTGGCAGCGATATTTGTACCATGAGCGAGAAAGTCTACAGAAAGATTTTCCCAGTTGCGTTGAAAAACGATATCAAAGAATTGATCGGAATAGGAGGCAAGAAAATCTACACGTTGGGTTCGTTTAACGTTGTTACTAAGTTGGATGACGTTCCTTTGGAAATGTGTTTCCATGTAGTCCGTGACGATGATACCCTGTACGAAGGTGTAATTGGAAGTGATGTTCTTGATTTTGTCAGTGCAAGCATAGGGAAGAAAGGAGTTTTCTTTCATTCAATAAATGACATCCGTCAAGGGAGGTTGAAGTTCCACCGGAAAAGGAGTATGTTAGCAGTAGTTTCACTAAAGAAAGCCGCAATCTAGAGTTCATTCAATATAGTGATACTCAAGTGAGCAGGCCTCCGGATTCAGGGAGCGCAATTGATGAATTGGAAAAGACGTTCCATCAGATACTGTCGAGCGATATTATTGAAGAGTTTTCACGAGGAATAGACCTGTCGCATTTAAGCCGTGAGGTGAGGTCAATAATAGCAGGATTGGTAGAAAATTATAAGCCCGTAAAACCAGAAAACAGCCCTGTTGAAATGAAGATAATATTGTCAGATGAAGTACCGGTCCGTCAAAGACCTAGACGCCTACCTTACCAATGAAAAGTCGATAAGCAGGTCAGGGATTGGTTAAAGGAGGAATAATTCGCCATAGTGTTTCTGAATACTCGTCCCCTGTAGTGCTTGTCGCCAAGAAGGATGGCTCAAAAGACTTTGTTGTGATTATAAAAACTTAATGAAAAGATAATTCGTGACAATTTTCCAATGGCGTTAATCGACGATGTTTTACTCAAGCTTCAGGAAGGACGTGTTTTCACTACGTTGGATTTGTCTAATGGGTTTTTTCACGTGCCAGTACATGAGGATTCTCGTAAATATACCTCTTTTGTCACACAGAGTGGACAGTATGAATTTAATTATGTACCATTTGGGATGACTAACTCCCTCCAGTATTTATGAGGTACATATATGCGGTTTTCAGACCATTGATAGATGACGGT
Organism: Drosophila lowei; assembly: GCA_008121275.1. NCBI lineage: Eukaryota > Metazoa > Arthropoda > Insecta > Diptera > Drosophilidae > Drosophila > Drosophila lowei. The sequence continues at coordinate 4,514,045 of CM017779.1, forward strand.
ATTTTGATTTTGTATGTGGACGATATTATTATTCCATCAAAGGATGTGCAAGAAGGACTTGAAAAATTACAGAAGGTGTTGAGTGTCGCAGAGATTTCAGGATTACGCATAAAATGGGCGAAATCGCAAGTGTTACAGCGCAAGGTTAATTTTTGGGTTACATAATAGAGAATTCAACGATAAGACCATCTCAAGATAAAACTTCGGCAGTTGAAAATTTTCCAATTCCGAGAGACAGGAAACAAGTTCAACGCTATTTGGGCCTAACTTCCTATTTCCGTAGATTTGTTAAGGATTTTGCTGTCGTGGCCAGACCACTGACAAACTTGATGAAAAAGGATGTTTCTTTCAAAATGGGTGAAGAAGAGTTGTCATCATTCAATCAGTTGATCAGTCGGACCTTGACGAGTTTGTTTCAAAATTTCGCCCCACCCCCTTCCGACCCCGCAAAGGACGAAAATCTGTGACATCCACAGATCTCAGAGACTATTAGACCTGACTGTAGAGCTCTCACTGTTACAAAACTATTTGTAATTTTTCACTGCAGAACTCACTGTTACAAGTGTATTTCTTGTTGCTTACTGTAGAGAGCTCACTGCTACAAGTGTGTTTCAAAATTTCGCCCCACCCCCTTCCGCAGCCATAAACAACGAAAACCTGTGGCAACCACAATTATGAAGATAGGAGAAAATTAAAAACGCACAATCATAGAGAATGGCCATATCTATCTACTTGCCGAATCCGAATAAGATCGGATTATTTTTTAGCCAAAAGTAACAAATCAATTTGCAGTGGCTACGCAGAGCCCGACAACACGCTTAGACATGTTTTCTGTCTCTCCCGCACGCACTCTTTGTCGTTTAATGTAGCCATACTGACTATGTATCGGGTATAAATGTAGAGTTGCGGTCACAGCAGCAACTCACAACGTTCCCTCGTTTTAATTGTGTAGGTTAGGTTAGGTTAGGTTCAGGCGGTAGCCTGGGGAGTGATGAAACCCCCAAGCTCACTTGGACCTGTAAAAGGTCCGTTGTGATGCCGCATGGGCGTGTGCCCCTCCCAATGCCTAAAACCGTAGAGAACAAGCTGTTGCAAATTAAGGGCAGTCCCATCCGGAGGCTTGGATGAATTTGGACAGGGTCCTGGCTTGATTTCGGACAGGTCCGAAATGTCCGTGAGGAAGCGGCCCCGAGAATACGAAGACGACGATTTCCAAGGGCCGGGCAGTGGCAGAAGAAGTGGGGACCGATTCCTCCTCTTCCGCGTCGCGACAACTCCTGCAGAAGTCGTTATTAGGAATTGACAGCCTTAGAGGCATGAGTGCCGATCTGCCAGTGTCCCGTAATGGCTCGAGTAACTGGCAGAGCACCGTGCTCTGCTGAGTCTATACAGCTCGGCTGAGACCTCTCTTTGATCGATATGGCCATATCAATCTGAGACTTTACAGGAAACGGCTATTTGCATGCCATCTCCTATTGGCAATTTTGCTCGAAATCTGTGCGTGAGGAGCCCGTGACGTAGCCAGAGGCATCGCTATTCTCTCCGCTTCCTCCGATAGAGAGGAATCGTAGTACCCTGCCTGGCTAGCCTGTCGGCGGCGTCGTTCCCCGATGTCCCTGTGGCCTGGGACCCATATAAGGAAGAGATCTAACTGCTCTGGCGGATCTCGTGCAGAGACCTGTCAGTCATTTACAGTCGCTGAGTTCGACGATATTGAGCCTAAAGCTTTACACAGCTGCTTATTGTTCGAGAAAACGCACACTAAGTGCGTGTCTAGAAGTAGCTTGGAGACGATAGAAATATGGCCTCCTTGATGGCTACAACCTCCGCTTGGAACACACTGCAGTGGTCCGGGAGCCTGAAGCAATGACTGATGTTCCAGCTCGCTGCAGTAGACTCCGCCTCCCACCGGCGAGGTGCCGGTTCGCTCGTGCCCACCTGTATCCTATGGCGTGAAGCACAGTCGCCTTTGGATTTCAGGGCAAAGCCATGAAACCCGAGACGCCTGTGCCCCGTTCCGTGTCTACAGTTGTGACGAACCGACCCGACATCCGTTTATCCCTGTAGCACCCGATGGCTGACGGCCAAAGTAATTAATTTGTATTATTGTATTGTAAGTAGTTAGTATTTTTTTTAATTCATCTTAAAATGCCGTGACCAAGACGATCAAATCATTACCGACAAAGCCGTAATTCAAAAAGGATACGAAATATAGCGAATGAAATGATTGATGCGCATTGAAGTTTTCGAAGAAACGGCCGGATTACGCTGCCTTACTGGAAAAGTGAAATTGCCATTATTGACATTGCTCTTCATTGCTTTGTAGCGAACGCCCGAATCACGTCAGTTTCTTTGCAAACACTCAAAAATACAGTGGTTGTTTCTTAAATGACCTCATTTGGCCATTTTGCATTCGCCATGACTATTAACAAATCACAAAGCAAAAAATCCTTGAAAGTATGTTGTCTGAATCTCGAAAATCAATGTTTTACCCATGGCCAATTATAAGGGGCGTGTTCACGAGTCGTAAAGACCATCTGCGTTGTTTTTTCTTGCGCCTGATAATAAAACAAACGAGGGGAACGTTGTGAGTTGCTGCTGCGACCGCAACTCTACATTTTATACCCGATACAGAGTCAGTATGGCTCTCCTCCGGCAGACGGCGCTAACATTGAACGACACGGCAAAGAATGCATGCGAGAGAGACAGAAAATCAGTCAGAACGTGTCGTCGGGGCTGCGTAGCCACTGCAAATTGATTTGTACCTTTTGGTTATAATAATGATTCATTTCTGATCCAGATTCGGCAATCTGATAGATATATTAATTCTTTATGTTCTCTCTATGTGAACGCACAAATCTAATATATCCTTATTATTTTTTTGAGTGCCGGGGAAAAAAAAAATGAAGAAAAAAAAAAAATCGTTTAGGCATCTGCTACGTGGCTGCTAGGCAAGGGCCTAGTTTGTGAAAGAAATTGACTTTTTATCAATGCGCTCTTCAATGATCCTGAAATAGAGCCCATGATCCGACAACAAAGGTGCTGCTTGAAAGTCTAGAGCGCATCATGAACAGAATGGGAATGAGACGCGAAAGGACTTCAAACCAATAATAATCAAATATTGGGATGAGATTAGAGCGATCCACGTTCAAATTTATAAAAAAAATGCATTGATCCTGTGAAAATAGGATATAACATTAGCAGTTACATTGCAGCTGAAGATGCAGTATTAACAGTCCAAACAATGACTGAATCAGACGCTGTTCAGCAAATTATCGCTGCTCCCACATATGCATAATGCATTACCCTGCCTAAGGTTGCTATCCTAAATTTGATGGTGACTACTTAAAATGGCAAAAATTTCATGACATTTTTAAACAAATGATTCATGAAGCATCGGTACCCGTCATTCAGAAGATGTGGTATTTAAAACCAATGTTACGGGAGAAGCGGAAAATTTAATACGCACCCTTTCGCTAACAGAAAATAATTACACAACGGCATGGAACATGCTTCAAGAGCGTTTCAGCAACAAAGAGTGCTTAGTAACGCATTAATTCAAAAAATTATTGGATCAACCAAGCACTTCCAATGATGCAAAGTCCATTAAGGCTTTGCACGATAATGTCAAAACATTATCAGCACTCAATAACATAAATATAGAGACAGCTGGATGGGATCCGATTCTTCTATGTGTTTTGACAAAAAATTAGATCGTCAGACTCACACTTTATGAACAATCCATACAAAGTACAAAGAAATACAACCTTTGAGCGAATTAATGAAATTTCTTGAACAAAGGTTCCCCCATTGGAAGCCATTGGATGGAAAAACAAAGAAACCCATCACATGTGCCTCAGCAGGAGCTGAAGGTCAGTATGTCTGCTATTTTTGGGAAAAGCCAAATCACGCTATTTACAAATGCACGCAGTTTTAAAAAAAACTGTCGTAGAGAGGTTGAATTGGGTTCAAAAGAACCAACTTTTGCGTCAAATGTTTCAAACGCGATCACACTGTAAAAAGAATTGCCAAAGAAGAGATTGTGTTAAGTGCAATAAAGGACACAGCACTCTACTACATTTGGAAATCAAGTCTGAAGCCAAAACTGCAGCATCAGCAAATAGTATTCAAACCAATTATGTATTACTAGCTACTGCTCTTGTTACAATAAAAGGCAACAATGGACAAATGGGTGAATTTAGAGCCCTACTTGTTTCAGGCTCTCAAGTCAATGTGATTTCTGAAAGAGCATTGAAAATATTAGATCTGAAAGTCACAAAATCATATCTACAAATAAATGGAATTGGCGGACGAACACAAACGTCAAAAGCAGAGTCAATGTTATGCTTACTTCACAAGATAAAAATTCAATACAAGACTGGAAGCAATAGTATTGCCACACATAGTGGCAGATCAACCAGCACAGTCAATTGATACGTCTCGTTTAGCGGATCTAATTTTGATAAAACTGGAAGAATAGACATTCTGTTAGGAGCAGAACACTACTTCGAAATCATGCAAGTCAAGCATGTATTAATTGGAAGAGGATTGCCCAGGCTACAAAAACAAAATTGGGATGGATTGTGGCTGGTAAAGCTTAAAGATGCCTCCACAAATGCAAGCACATGCGCAGTATTTACTGAAGAAGACAAAGTTGATCAACCAAATCGCCAAGTTTTGGGAATTGGATTCATTCCCAAAGAACACACCATGTTTATCACCGCTGGAGAAACAATGCGAGCAACATTTCCTGCAAAATATGCCAATTGCTGTGGACAAGAAACTCATTGTCCGACTCCGTTTCTGGAAAATGCTTCAGCCCTGGGGGGAGAGTCGTGATCTGCGACACGACGACTCTTTGTCTGGAAAAACGGCTGTCGCGAGATCCAGAGACCAAAGAAGCAAGCTATGTGCAATTCATGAAGGAATATGAGGCACTTGGTCATATGAAGGAAATGCACACAAAGGAAATTGCAAGATCTCGCTATTTCATTTCCACATCATTGTGTATTGAAACCTGATAGCTCTACTACCAAATTAAGAGTAGTTTTTGATGCTTTTTGCTGTCACATCATCTGGAAAATCTCTCAACGACTTGATACATAAAAGGCCCAACCGTGCAGAACTCCATATTTTCAATTTTGCTTCGGTTCAGGATGCATAAATATGTATTTACGGCGGATATTGAAAAAATGTATCGTCAAAGTCTGGATCAATCGCGAGGACCAGTATTACTAGACAATAGTATGGCGCAATGATCTATCAGAAGATCTGCGATACTATAGACTGAAAACGGTAACATATGGAACTAAAAGCTGCCCTATATTTAGCCACAAAATTTTTTACAATATCTCGCTCAAAATGGAAACCGAGAATACCCATTAGGAGCTGCTGCCTTGAAAATGATTTCTATGTGGATGACTACATAACAGGAGCAGATTCCATACCAGAAGCGCGTCAGAGAAAGCAAGAACTTAACCAACTCTTGAATAGATCAGGGTTGAAGTTAAGAAAAATGGTGTACAAATAACGTTCAGGTATTACAAGGAGTGGCAAAGGAAGACATGATTCCAAATGTACAACTGGAGGATACCACTTATGAAGACTGCAGCGTGAAGACCCTGGGAATCACGTGGATGCCTAAATCCGACCATTTCTGTGGAAAAACGGAGATCGCCACCAAGGAAACAATATCCAGAAGAGATGTCGTATCCGGAAATTTTTAGGATCTTCGATCCGCTTGGATTGTTTTCACCTGTTGTTATGAAAGCAAAAATCTTTATGCAGCATCTCACAAAAGAAGGTTTTGACTACAAAGAAGCGCTTCCAGTTCATCTCCAGGAGGAATGGAAAAGGTACAGGGAGGAGTTAAAATTATTAAACTCCATACAAGTACCACGTCATATATTCCAAGGACAAGTTCCGATATCTTCAGAAATACATACATTTGTTGACGCATCGGAGAAAGCCTTTGGAGCTGCTATATAAATCCGAGCACTACACAAGGATAAACGAGTAACAATTTAGTTGTTATGTGCCAAATCACACCTAGCTCCGATGAATTTATTAACATTACCCCGTCTGGAACTAAAGGCGGCGGTATTGGGAGCTTAACTGACTGCGAAGATAAAAGAAGATCTCTCCATGCAAAACGCGACAACCTTCTTATGGTCCGATTCGAGAATAGTATTGTCATGGATTAATAGTCCCACATCCATTCGTGACAAATTCGTAGCCACAAGAATAGCTACAATCCACGAATTGACGATACAAAGGCATTGAGGCATGTCTCATCCGAAAATAATGCAGCAGATGTACTTTTTCTAGAGGAATGACGACGACTAAATTCATAAAAATAGCATGTGGTTTTATGGCCCACTATTTCTTCATGGTCCACCATCTACATGGCCACCACCATTTGTGGCTACAAAGAGGAATTGATCAGTGCAAATCCCAAAAGATTGGTCAGTCATCAATTATGACTATCACTCAGGAGGATGACTTAATCTACAAAATAAAGCACAACAACTCATACAACAAGCTATTGAGAATAGTAGCTTACATGATGCGTTTTCGAGGAAGGAAAACGCACACAAGCAAGAGTGTCAATTCAATGAGATGAAAGAAGCTCAGAAAATTGTCATTCGTTACATACAACAGAATGACTTCAAAGAAGACATACGTCACTTAACAAAACATAAGGAAAACACAAAGAGAAGTTCGATTAACTCTCTAACACCAGTCATGGATCAGGAGGGAATCTTACGAGTAGGTGATCGACTGGAAGCGGCAAATATTTCATTTGACGCCAAACACCCTAATGCTCCTGCCCTACAACGATCCAATTGTTAAGTTGATCCTTGGTAAGATACATAAGGAAAACATGCATTGCGGCCCCCAGGCATTTGCTGACAGCATCACGACAACAGTACTGGATACTCAAAGGGAAAAACATGGCCAGAAGCATTGTGCAGAACTGCGTGAAATGCACTAGAGCCAAGCCCAAACTACTAGAACAAATCATGGGAAATCTGCCACTTCTTCCGAGTCACCCAAGCACGGCTATTCCTCAATTTGGTGTTGACTACTGTGGACCATTCAAAATCCACTATAAAATTCGAGGAAAGAAGTTTCGCGACTAAAGCAGTACATATAGAGCTAGTCGGTGATCTCACCCACAGAAGCAAATTTAGCGGCACTTCGGCGGTTCATCTCTCGTCGAGGAAATGTCAAGTGCTCCATTGCGACAATGCTACGAATTTCGTAGGAGCAAGGAACAAACTTCAAGAGTTAGAAGAAGCCATATTCTCGGAAAGGCAAAAGGAACACATTGTACGAGAGTGCAACAACAAGGGGTACAGTTTAAATTTATGCCTCCCTCGCGCACCACACTTCGGCGGTTTATGGAAGCTGCGGTAAAATCCTGCCAAACATCTCTTATTATAAAATGTGACGACGGAAAATTTAACCTATGAGGAGTTAGAAACGGTTATAGTCGAAATAGAGGCCATACTAAACTCTCGACCATTAACACCCAATATCTGACAACCCAAACGACGCAACAGCATTAACACCAGGGCATTTCCCTGATAGGAGAGCCGTTAACCGCAAAGCTGACAGTGAGCCATCCCAGCAACCAAAGCCGCTAGGCAATCGATGGCAAGCAGTTTCCAAATTGAAGCACTCCATTCTGGACACAATGGTCCAATGAATATCTTCAGCAGTTGCAACAGCGTCAAAAGTGGAGGAAGTCTTCGGCTAACATTAAAGAAGGAACATTAGTAATACTAAAGGGAAGACAATACACCAGTATTACAATGGCCACTAGGAAGAATCATTCGATTGTTTCATGGCAAGGACAATTTCGTACGAGTGGTTGAAGTAAAACCGGCAAAGGGGATTTTCAAACGAGAGATCAAACATGTAGCTCCACTATTCAACGAAGAGGGAACCCACACATAAACATCCGATAAATGATCCATCAGAAAACGAAGAATCATCCGAGGACAGACAGCCTAGTAAAAGGTGCCACAAAAAACACATCCCAAACTGAGGGATACACCCAGCGCACCGGAAAATAACGACAATACTCAAAGGCGGCATCCGTTCTGAAATCAATATTGATGATGGTTGAGCATACTATGTTCAACGGGCGGGAGGATGTACGATTTCAATTAAAGTACAAAATCGTATGATTAGACCTAGACAAATAGCTAGCCATAAACGGTTAAGATTTCCCAGCTACCTAAATATATAAACGATAATATGCTCTAAATATAAATATGTGACGCACTACTGACCTAAATAAATATACAACGGCCAGCTGCATGCATTTGTGTACATACACTGCTAAGATATTTGCAGCACTATCATAAAACACATTCTGATGACCTGCATGTGGTCAAATCTCACACCATCTGCATGATAACCATTGTGACCGTCATAAATCTGACCCTTGGAATATTCCACTGTTGGATTTGTAGTAATTGTTTAGTCCTAAATAGATATAATATATTTCCCTATTGTTCGGTCAAACTCCTTTAAGGAACAAACTACTCAAACGACCCTCGTAAAATAGAGAGCCTACGCTCACTGTTTTGTATTTACTCTCACCATTATTGTACTAAATTCACCACTGTATTCTCTCTCTTATGCCCAGTGCTCAAGCACTAAGATTTGTAATAAATAGTATTTTCGCCTAATGCCCAACTGGATCGATCGACTTTTCTCGTTCATATATGGACTTTAATTCGTTTGCAGAAAAAAACTAACACCCCCATCCGTGAATTAACATTAATGCGGAAAACGCCCGTGTATAAACATTTTGGCGCCCAACGTGGGGCATGTGTGTTAATTCTTCTCTGAACAATTAAACTAATCGCAATCTACAAAGGCAACAATTACAACATTCGCCTCGTCCCGCAGCTGCAATCGAAAGTTCCGAAAACCGTATCAGAATTGTTCGTCTCGGATCGCAGGTTCATTGTCCCTGCCTTGCTCTCGCCGTTCTCGCTTAATTTTATCATTCGCTTGTCACCCACAACGCATTCAACGGCGCTTGCATTCTCGGTTCGTTCGCTTTGCAGCTACCTGCTTTGGTCCATCGATCAACGCATTTATTCTATTGAATTCCACCACCGCTTCACTTTCGTTTTGCTTTCGTTGCCGCTGCTGGAACTTTCGCTGACTCTCCGCTTTGAACTGCGCTCATCTTTGCTGCCCTCGCTCTCACCGTTGGATTTGTGCTCTAGCTGCTGCTGCTTGCTGCGTTTTTTGTTGTTGTTATTTTTTGAAGCTCTAGTTCTGTGTCAGCGTAATTACACTACACAACAAAATGACGACGCTCCGAAGATTTAAAACGCCAACGGAGCAATATAAAACGAAATATAACTCGGATCAAATCTGTGGTAGATGCTAAATCGGAAAACCCGATTTGTAAATGATGAGCTTCGCTATCGGTTGAACATCTTAGAAACGTATTTCAAGAATGTTTTAAATGTCCAAGCTTAATATTGAAGACCTTAGTCCGAATGATGAAGGACGGGCAGATTTGGAGGATACACATACCAGCAACTGCCATCCATAAAGGAAAAATGGGAGGAGATCTGAACGCCAGCATTGTTGCACCGACTACCACCCACCGCCAGTGAAGCATCGTTACCAAGGTTGTCGCTGCCCAATTTTCGACGGAACATATGCAAACTATAGGAATTTCATTCACTCGTTCGGAGCAAATTGTTGTGCGTGAGTCTGGATTGTCTAATATAGAAAGTTTAATTATTTGCTGACCTTATTCCCACGGGGCCGGTATTAGATACAATTCAGGCATTCCAGGTTACAAGCGAAAACTATCCGAAGGCCTCTAGAAAACCCCAAAAGTTGCCTTTGATAATCCTACTTTATATTTTAGAAGGTATTGAGGCATTGTTTGCACTACAACCTGTGGAACGGTCAAACAGTCAGCAGCTTCACAGCCTAGTGGATAAGGCATCCGCTATCTTAAGCTCGTTGGAGTCCATCGGCAAACCTGAGAACATTGTTCACGCTATGGTTTATACATTATAATAAGTGACCGCAAACTCGAACAAGTGGAAGGCACCGCAGGACTACAAAACTCTGCCAACCTGGCTAGCATGCACACAGATTTTGGAACGCCACTGTCAGTTTCTCCATCTGTCTGGAAATAAGTCAAATCGTCATTCTAATCACCAAATAAACTCGTCGTTTGCTATCACTAATCCGTCTTGTACGTTTGTTCTAGTTCTGGCCATAAAATCTCTAACTGCGCTTCAGTCTGGCTGGCTAAGTGAACAGCAAACCAAACGGTACGACAATGCAAAAACGGTCTCTGCATCAATTGTTTCGGGGAAACGGTCATAGAGTGGCGCAATGTTCATCGACTCATCGTTGCTGATCCTGTAATCGGAATCATCATTCATCTTTGCATCATTTCAGCCGCAACAGCCACCCCAATCATCAGCAGGACAATCTTTCAACTACTGAACCGGTATCTAACCAGCGTTCTAATCAAACGGTTGCTAATCAGTCTTCATCAAGCTGCTTCTACACTCTCATATGGAGATCGCAGCAGATGATCAAATTGTTGGCAACAGCTATGGTTTTGGTAAAGGATGCCACAGGTGAATACAAACTCGGTAGAGCGTTGCTTGATTCATGTTCTCAGGTTAATTTTGTAACCGTTGCACAAAACCTCGCCTCTGCCGTGAAAACACCACATTGGAATCTGCATATAGAGACTCCCTTTACTAGTTTGAAGGCCTTCGTACGACTACCTCTATTAAGTCACGTACTCCGGCTATCAGCTCACTTCCAGTTTGGAATTACATCCCATATTGCCTTACCAGCCAGATAGTGAGATCGACATATCGAATTGAACCTTCCCTGCCAACACTCCATTGGCTGACGAATCATTCTATAGGACTAAGCGTATTGATCTGCTACTGGGAACCGAAGCCTTCTATGGAGCTCTAGCTGTTGGCCAGATTCGCATTGGTCCAAATCTTCCCACTTTGCAGAAGACTCTTTTTGGCTGGGTTGTTGCTGGGAGGTACCAGCGCCAACATAACAGACAGCCACCGTTGTGCTTAGCGACTGTAGAAGAGTCGATCGACAAGAATTTGCAGCGATTATGGAAAGTGGACTCATTTGTCGATCCAAGCGCTAGAATTCTTCCAAATCATCGTCGCTGTGAGGACCATTTCAGGGACACAACACATCAGGATGCCAGTGGGCGGATTGTCGTTCGCTTGCCATTTCAAGAAGATCCAAGTTGTCTTGGAAGTTCCTTCGATACAGCTCGAACTCGATTTTTTGCCATTGAGAGACGTCTCGCTCGTCTACCGGAAATTCGTTCGCAGTATATCTCGTTCATGCAGGAATATGAAAGTCTCGGCCATATGTCCCTCGTACTGAATCCTAACTTGGAGGAACCGCATTATTATATACCCCACCATTTCGTTCTGAAACCAAGCAGTACCTCGACGAAGCTCAGAGTTGTCTTTGACGCGTCTTAAACAACATCTCAAAGGTCACTTAACGATCTACTACTTTTAGTCGGCCCTACCATTCAGGATGAGTTGTACTTGCAATTGCTACGGTTCCGCATGCACAGGTTCGACATCACGGTTGACGTCACAAAAATGTACAGGCAGGTACTTGTGGGTGAGAAGGATAGAAAATTCCAGTACATTTTGTGGCGAGCATCTCCAAATACGGATCTTCAAACCTACCAACTCAATACAGTGACATATGGGACTGCGTCTGCTTGTACTCTCGCAACTCGTAGTTTGCATTACTTGGCTGAGGATTGTAAGGATGCATGGCCCTTAGGTGCTGCTGCTGTTAAAACTGCATTTTATTTTGATGACCTTTGTGGGGCTGATGATATAGATACACTCTTCAAACTAAAACTGGAAATCACATCAACTCTAGCTCGTGGTCAGTTTCCATTATGCAAGTGGCATTCAAAATCATCCAGGCGTGATGGAAGACCGTCTACCAAGGCAATAAACATTTCAGAAAACTCAGTCAGCAGCACACCACCTGGCATCAACTTGCATTTAGTTTCACATTCAATCCAAAGGAAGTCTATCCCACTACCACAAAACGAACAATTTTGTCTACCCGCGTCGTCGCTATTCGATCCAATCGGTCTGCTATCACCGTTAGTCATTGTCTCTAAAGATCATTCTTCAGGAGTTTGGCTTTTGAACTCGACTGGGGACGAGTCTGTCCCCAGAATTTAAGCCACGCATGGAGCAATTGTTTGAATCGCTGAATTCAATTGTCGTCACTAGCGGTACCTCGTTTTTGTTTGCATGACCTAGGAGCACACTGGGCGACGCATCGATTGGGCATACGGCTGCTGTTTATGTGCGCACGGAGAATTCGCTTCGGACGGGTCACAGTGAAGTTGTTCACTCTAAGTCAAGAGTAGCACCAGTGAAGAAACAGTCTCTTCCGAAGCTTGAACTATGCGGTGCCCATGCGCTTTCTCAGTTGTATAACAAAGTCAAGGCCATTCAGTAAACACGCTATCATATCTTATTTTTGGAGCGACTCACAGCTTGTATTGCATTGGCTGCGACAACACTCAGTCCTTATCGACCTTTGTTGGAAATCGAGTTGTCCGATATTCAGGTTTAACTTCTGATGGAAAAATTATGTGCCAACACATCAAACCCTGCTGGATGTTCTGTGCGAGGCTGTAACGTGGCGGTTTCGATTTGGTCTCCCGGTTTTCGGGTCCTACGTTCTGGTCGAGGTTCGCTAAACTGGCCCGCCACTGGTGGAAAACTTGATATTGACATGGACGTGGTTAACTCGGAGAAACGGAAAGTTTGTTTGCTGCCGTACAGGAGACAAATAATATCCTCAACATCGTCGATAATATCAGCTCGTACACCTTCACAGTCTTCGTCTCATTGTTTGGATGATTAGGGTTCACAAGGAGATGTCGAGGCAATCGAATTTTACCACAACCTCACCGACCCCAGATGAACTTCGTTTTGCTTCACATTGCCTTATTTGGACAATTCAACAAAACTATTTTGTAGAGGACATCCGTTTTGCTTCAGAAGCAAAACCTAAAAGCAGCTTAAAAGTTTCTTCTCCCTTTGTGGAAGTCGTGAACGGTTCGAACCTATCAAGGTTGGTGGACGATTGGAATGGACCTACCAGACGGTCAAAACATCCGTTGCTGCTGCCTAGTCAGTCCAAATTTGTATGGAACTATATTTCGCCATTTGCGTTTTCCGAACTATCACGCTGGACCTAAAGCCCCAGTCGCTCTCGATTTCGTTTTGGATTATTGGATCGTTAACGCCAGAGACTTGGCACGTCGAATTGTCCGCTTGTATTGTACACTGCGTTTCTACAGACCAAAGCTGTTTTGGCAACTCATGGGCTCATTACTGCCTACGCGACTCGCTCCTGCTCGACCCTTTGAACCTTTGGAGTTGACTTTGTGGACCCATCAACACATATCTACGCATTCGAGGAAAGGGACCTACCACAAATCATACATAGCCGTGTTCGTTTGCCTTCTCACACCAAGGCCGTTCACATCGAAGTAGTCTCTGACTTGTCAACAAAGGCGTTCTTAAATGAAACGGATGGGGTCGTCGCAAGCTGCCAGCAGACATCTTCTGCGATAATGCCACTAACTTTGTAGGGCATCGAATCAACTGCAGGAACTAAAAAGTTTATGTTCTTAAAGCAGTCCCAAGATGAAAATCTATAAATTTGCGCATCTGAATTTATTAATTTCCATTTATTCCCCCCAGGGCACCTCATTTCTGGAGGCCTTTGGGAAGCGGCAGTCAAGAGAGCAAAGGATGTTTGAATCGTACGCTGGCCAACACTAGGTTCACCTTTGAAGAGTTGAGCACTGTCGTCGTCGAGATAGAATCGATCCTCAACTCGCGCCCGCTATCGCCGCTTTCGTCAGACCCAAATGACGTTAGCGCCTCAATGGCTGGTCATCTCTTGGTTGGCGAATCATTGCGATCACTACCTGAAAGGTCCCTCGAGAATATCAAGCTGTCAAGTATGGACCGCTACGATGCGATTACGGCCGTCAAGCAACGGTTTTGGAAGCAATGGTCTGCTGACTACATCAACGAAATTACGGTCGCGCACAATGAAGTGGACAGCACCCTCAACGAACTTCCACAAGGGGGCACGTTGGTCATCATCCATGTGGAGGAAGACACCGAACCGAAATGCGCTGTGTAACGTCGTCTTGACCCCGGAAGTAGAGAGACTTGATTTATGGAAACCTTTATTCGTATTGAATCTGTATCGGAAGCCTGTACCAGAAGCTATTGATCTTGAACTGTGCATCAGAACAGTCAAAAATGTTGTGTAATTTATATTTGTATTATTACCATCACTGATATATTCTATGTGTATCTCAAATTATAAACAGAATGAGATGAAAGGCAAACAATTTATAAAAGACACGAAATGAAGGCTATCACTTTTCCAAATCGCGGGAGAACATTATTTATCGTATTGCATTTGAATGAATTTTCTCGATACTTTTACATGACTCTCCACCCAACTATCTCTCACGTCTTCTTGTCATCAACAACTAATTACGAAATACTTACGGGGAGAAAATTGTAATCAAATAACAATTGCCGCAAGACTCGCGCAGATCCAGCTCCGCTCCCGAATTGGCACGGGCTAATGCTAATGCATGGTAGTGGTTTTTCTATTCGCGTTCCACACGAACCGCGTTCCGTCACGTCAACGCCCAAGTAATTTTCACACAACTTAACGCCACATATCGTGCATATTAATTATAGGCAAATCTAATTTGGCAAGACGACCTCTCGCCAGTGCCACCGATACCGCCACCGCCACCGCCAACCCGGACCCGGATCAGACCCAGACTGTGGTCACGTAGTAGGAGGATTGGGGAACCGACCCCGTGGCAGTGGATGGCTCGTTTCAAGTATGTGGATAATGCTCCTGCACGTATGCCACAAGTTTCCGTGGGTTCAGCTCCGTTGGGTTGGTTGGGTTGGTTGGGTTGTGTGACTGCCACGTCTCCAGATCGAGGCGAGAGCTATTGTAGCCATGTCAAATATTTATAGGTAAGCATGCCAGGATTTGCCACGCAGCCCACAAATTTGCTCTTGTATGTCGCATGTGGGTATTTTTCTGGCCATGGGCAAAATAAATTAAATGTCTTCTGAAAACAAAGGAAAATTCTTGCAAGAAAAACGTTGCTGCCTTTCCAAGATGCGGGTGTATGTGGACGAGAAAAATGTGAGTGCAGAAAAAGAACAGAAATTCCGGAAACAAAGGTGAATAAATGGATGCTAATTAGTTAACAGTCAAATGCACATGCTGCCGGCTACAGCCTGAAAGGCAAGCTACTCGAAATGAAAATCTGCCAAACACTTTCTTTGACGGGAATTAAAGAATTCCTACGATGACTACTCATAATTTATTCGATAGGAGTTACCAATTGTGGATTACACTGGCCCTCAGGTAAAGCGTCTAGCCTGCAGTGACATGTTATAAATTTTTTCAGAAGATAACCCGCATCGTTAAAAAATTTCTTGAGATTTTGTGCATCTCGAAATATGTCATTTCTGAGAACAATTTCTTCTCCATTCCAGACCTTCCATTTGCGCATACTCTGGATGACATATTGGCAAAAGCTCTGCTTCTTTGCCATCTGTTGAGCGCGAACCTGATCCAGGATCATTTCACGTTTGCCTGAGGAGAGCCAGAAGGAGGAATACAGATATAGAGAGAGCCGTAAAAATCGTTTAAGCATCACTTACGCTTGGCTTGATTCTGCTGGATTTCGTGCACAGTCGGATCCAACAGGGACTTCTCGTACTCAGTAATGACCTTGAACATGCGATTGTCCATGTTCGCTTTGGCCGGCAGCGGGTCGTCGTGCTGCGAAGTGCACGCCAAATTGAAATTGGGTCCTTCATAGGGGATGGCAGTCGTGTATTCCGATCTCTGGAAGATCCGGCGTCGCTCCTCCGCCTGGGCTGTGCGTCGTGCCAGCAAACCGCGCACGCTGCCGTTGTAGAAGCGGAACACCATGCTGCCCACTATCATCTCGACTTGCGACAGGCAGCTGGAAGGGGTTACAGGAGAATATGAGCATAGTGTCGAAGTATTCCGAGATACTCACTCGGACTGGCGCAGCGAGTAGACACCCGGTATCTCGTGCGTATGTTTTAGGTGATGCAGCTGGAAGGCCAAGCAGTGTAGCAGGTCCTCGACGGCACTGATCTGCATCCGGCGCAGAATATTCGCGTCATGCACGGTGTTCCTGATAGACCAGCCCCGGAAAAGAGACTGGATCTTGATAGCCGACCGATGGTAGTGCTCGACAAGGGTGTCTTGGAGGCGCTTTTCGATGTCCATTGGCATGCGGCTGCGAACCCGAAAGCCGCGCCACCACCGCTGCATGGTGATGGCTGCATGCCAGCGCAGATGGTGCAACTTTCGTATTCGATAGCCACGCCAGAGGGACTGAATGCGCCGGGCAGCGATGAACTGCTTATAGTCCAGTATGAGCAAGGTTGTCCTTAAAGTCGAGGCTATCACGCTGACATCGATCATTAGTTTACTTTTCATCTGCACTCACCTTGACATCTTCACTTGCAATAACTGCGACTCGCTTTCCTCTTCCTGGCCGAGATCTCTGTGGGTTCAGATGTTATCATTTGAACATTGACTTCCTGTTTTATTTTCCTGAACTTACTCATCCGACAGGTCTACATCTGCTCGACTGATCTTACCAAAAGAAGAGTAGAGCAACTTATCGCTGAACATGTTTTGTGTTGAGTGGATTTTATTGATAAATATGTGTTCTGCTGTGTTTTGAGTGTTTCTTGACAATTCAATGAATTGAATCTATTTGAAAACAAGTCGAACAAAGCTACTGAGAAGCAGAACTTGAGTTGATAATTTTTCGCTAGATGTCCTATAAAAATCGTACTAGGTACGGATCTTTTTTCCATCCCGATGTTAGAAGTATTTTCCATTGGCAGGTTATACAAATGGGTTGATACATTTTGGAACCTAACTTCTTCAGCCCAAACTCTGCAACAGTAGAGGTGAGGAAGGAAGGAAAATAGATTAGATTGCATGTCAACGGCCTTAAAGCCCGTCTCGAGGGTAAGACAATAAAAAGTCAACGTCCCAAATAATTTAAAGGTGAAAAATTGTCTGATAAAGTTAGGAGAAGAATGTCATCGACGCGTCGGAAGGAAGCTGCCTCCAGGGGCTGACAAGCGTTAACTTTTCAACGTTGTCTCTGTCCTATGGTATTCCATCTCTGCTCCCTGGTTCCCCAGGTTTTCCCTGTTTCATGCGCTCAATCAATTTTCGTACATTTTTTTTTTAATTTTTAGCTGTACGCAGTCGCCACTTCTCACGTTTTGGCTTATACATTTTATTCCCTTTCCTTTCGTTGTCGAAGCTCTCACCGAATCTGCAGTAGAGATGACGGCCTCTCGATGCGATGATGTGTGCTGATATTTGACACTTTATTGTGTGCACATCATCTGCTTTCAAATTATTGTCAAGTACAGCAATGAAGTCAACTACAAACTCATGGGCTGCTGATGTAAACGTACGAGAAAATGTAATTGTTTATTATAGAGAAAATACATGAAGTAAAGTAAAGCTCATATGTACATATATTGCCTCTATAATTATTCTTATCAGCCGAAAAGATGCAATACATATATCTCTCATACGAGTTTGTAAAGATCTAACTGAAATAAGAAAATCTATGTTGAATATTCTTCATAAACTTGCTCGGAATAGAGCTTCACCCATTACGATAACTAGCATTCACCTACATACACACACATGGCCACAAATTCGCAAAGAGTCGTCCTAGTCAAAGTACATTTGGCGCGCCGCAAAGTATGCAATCAATTTTTATAGCCCACATGCAGCGCCCAAGCAGGCCCGAGCCGACTCGCTCCCGTTGACTCACCAACAACTCCACAGGAGTCTGCTGCCTCTGCCTCTCCCTCGGCCGCTGCCGCTGCCGCTACTGTTGCTGTTGCAATGTTTCACTAATAATTTTCAATATAATCAGCACCTGTGACGATGTCGAGCGCCGAGCAACGACGCGGAGGCATTCGCACAAATGTTCCTAATGTATAAAAATTTGTGTGTGCGTCGGCAGGGGGGGGTGGGGGGAAGGGGAGTAAAAAATTGAAATGCCTCGGCGGGTGCCTATCTGCGGGGGGCGATTGTGTAAGGAGTCAGTCGCACATTCCGGCAGCCGTAAGGCTGTGAGCGGGCTGGGGGGAGTCCAGGATGCCGCACCGTAATGCGCTTCGTTGGCGTTAATTTCGCCACATGCGGTTGTGATGTTGCCTGGAACGGCAAAATAAGTGCAGAGAGCAGAATATTCCGCTTAATGTAATTACCGTGATTTAAAGCTGCCAAACGAAAGACCCATTGAATGGTAGCTATGATGTGGTGGAATATCCCTGATATAACTCCAAATATTGCGTACCATGCAACTCTTCGATGGAGTTTGTACTTCAATGCTTGCCTTAAACAGGTTCTTCTTATGTGCTCATGTTTGATGCTACGTTGCTACATACATACAATTATTTTTATTTATTTTTTGAAAGTAAAGGTATTCTAACACACACGCATTCCCATAATGAAAGTGCTAAATGAAAATGCCGTCAGGCTTTAAAATCTCGCGAATCCACGGACCAAGCTGCCTGACATCGGTGAAATGAATTAAACCATTCGTTCTTGTAGTCCAGGCGCCAATTATATGGTAAATATTGCTGTCGGTTGGACAGACCAGCGGTGCTCCCTTGGCATAGATGGGCAGAGTGGTATTGGCAGTGGCACATATTTCCGTCGAGATCGAATTGACCGAGCAAGACCCACTGTCAATGGCCATTTCAACCTTGAGAACTATATTCCAGTTAGGCCGGTTCAAAGGCCTAGTAGACCTCCATCCAGTGATGAAACACTTCTCATAGAAGACTTCAATGTCATTGCCGAGCAAACAAATGGGTGTAATGAATTGCAGGCGATCAAAAGAGCTCTCCAGGATCAACAATGCAATGTTGTATTCCGTTGACTCCCAGTCAAATTTCTCGTGCACTATTGATTTTTTGACGTTGATGTTTACATGGGCAACATACTCATTCTCGGTCATCAGATCCCATTCCCCGGCCCTCGCGATCAGCTGTTGTTCGGCAGCCACGCAGCTCGCCGTTGTCAGGACCACGTTATCGGCGATCAAAGTGCCTGTGCAGACAAACTTGGCGGCGCCATCGAATATAGCTACTACCCAGGGGTACTCTGCGAAGCTAGTCACCAGGCTTCCTCCCTTTACAGTCATGTATAAGCCATCCACATTTGTTACCCCGCACTGATTACTGCCAGCCGTATGTTCGCGATTGACGCTAACTTTCAGCTGCAATTACAAAGGAGCTCACTGCAGTCAACGCCCACCGATATAAACTTCGATTTGTATTCCTCACCTTATCTTTGGGAAGACAACAGGTCTCCAGATAGTGGCATATGCTTTTAGGCGGCTCTCCCAAATCGATGATTACCTTTCGAACGTTCCGGGCAGTTTCCGCACACTCAGTGCGCTTAACACAGATTTTATCATTAAACAGGCCGCACTTCTTTTCTTGAGTCACCGGCAGCTTTGTTGTGGTTGTGTTGTGGCCTGGTTGAAGTTGTTGAGGTCTTCCTATTGAATACGGGTTCGTAACCAGTTGTGGTTGTTGTTGGTGGCCTGGTTGAAGTTGTTGATTTCTTCATACCGAATACGGGTTCGTAACCAATTGTGGTTGTTGTTGGTGGCCTGGTTGAAGTTGTTGATTTCTTCCTACCGAATACGGGTTCGTAACCAGAAGAAAAGGAAATGAGCAGGATCAAAGCGAATAGTATCAACAAAGATCCCATCTTTCCAGTTGGACTCGTCATTTTTAATCAATCAGTGAGAGGTTATCATTGAGGCAGCCGATCCGCATCTACGCAAGTGTATGCAATTTAAATTGAATAATAAATTCCGACGGAGCCACAGAACGATTCGCAGGCAGTTTTCCACAAGTACTGACTCGGTTTAATAAGACAGCTTTACCCTCATCTGCTCCAAGATCTTGACACCTCTTGGGGCGAGTATTTCTATATACACCCAGAGAAAAAAGCATTTGAGTTTGTAATATTTTCACATATATTTAATAATGTATACCAATGGATTTGCTCTGCGAGTGGAAGCTGTAAAAATGTTTTTCCACCTAAATGTTGGCATTAATGTTTATTTAAATATATTTGTTATTTAAAAAAATATATATCACACTAGCGACCAAGCCCCCTGCGACAAGCGCCGTCTCCCATGCTTAGGCAACAAAAAAGATATCACCGATGTAATGCGATTTATCAAGAATTTACGTACATTTTTGTCCACATATGCTTTTGAATAAAATATCGGGCGACCATGCAAATAAAAAATCGGGCTACGACGACTTACCAAAAATTTGTTTATATAATAGCAGTGACATTTGAGGCATAATATTTTCTGCACGTAAATTCTTGATAAATCACATTCCATCGAGAGTATTTTTGTTGTTGCTTAACGGGGGCTGGCGCTCGAGCGAACCCCTAGTTTAAATTAAATATATTTCCTACAAATTGAATATATTAAATGATAAATGATTAAATATCAAATGGGCCGCATTAAAAAGACTTTTTAATACACTTATGTTTAATAAAAAATTAATTCTGTTGCATATCACTTGTTTTTCTAGAAAACTCGAATCCCTAATTTAAATATGGACATAATTTTTCTCTGAGTGTACATTATAAATATATTTATATACACTCCGATTATGTCTTGCTGCTCGTTCCACAGAAATCATAAAAACATTCTTATCAATCTGTCTTTAATGTTCGCGTATATAATAATTATTTTGTTGGTTGAATTATAATATATTTTATTTGCTGTGGAATTTTTTTTTTTTCGATGATGATTTTTGAAAAGATAGCTCTCTAAGAATATAACTTCATTTCCCCCAAATAACATAGCTTACAGAAATAAAACAGTAAATAGTTTTATTTTTGTGTGTTGGTTTTTTGAAGGAAGGTGTCTCATTTTGCATGGAATCAAAAGCGACGAGTACAAGAAACAAGATGCAGACGACACTGAATCTATAGATTCTCACGAACTATTAACTGTCACCCCATCTTCGGTGTGATGGTGCTTGAGATTAGTTGAGCTCGACTTATTTAAATCAAATTCGAATTCGAATGACGATACTCTGGGTGCTGCTAGTAGTACTGCTGCAGGGCCATGCATTGGGTTAGATCGGAATCTCAGTTCCGCGATTTTGTGGCCCGCAACTTTTCTGTTTATCGAGAATCCACTGCCAAGATGGTGTGGTTTTTGGCAAAGAAAATGCGTGAGTCTGCGGCACAAAATGCCAACGATATTATGGAAGTTTTCGAAGATAGTAAAGTCGTTGATAGTATAAAGTCGTACGTTAAAATGTATTTGTTCAAATTGGGGAAATTTTTGGGGTGTATTTAGTTTTAGCTTATATTTTTTCGGTTTTAGCCACTTCTAGCATATTTTTTTTCAATTCTAGCTTATATTGACTCTGAAAACATGGCAGCACTGTCGCTGAGTGCCATTGCAGAACGGCTGAACCAAACGATACCTTAAACGACACCCAATTAATGTACCTATACAACAACAAAAATACAACAACACAAGAAAAGGATATACTGCAACTTTTCCCGAGTTTTCAAAGTCAAAATTTGTAACAAAATATCGAACAAAATCTCAATTTTGAATTTTATAGCATCATATTTTCCGGACGACAAGCTTAAGCTACAAAGTGTGCGGTTAGGATTTATAGCTGCATTTATCTGCTTTTCAGAATTGCAAAGTAGATGTATGATACTTAGGTTATATTAAAAAAAAAAACTACCTCTGAAAAAAAAGTTAAAAAAAAACCAGATTTAAAAAATTAAAAAGAAAAACTACACCTAGAAAAAAAGAATTATTAAACCTTTTTAATGCCCCAAAACCTACCATAAAAAGTTGGTTTGGTTACCAGCGGAAAAAAAAACGTTCAATTTGGCTGACTAGTGTAACAAGGCGCTATTCTTCCTGGAGGGGCCGTTCCGAATGGATCCTTACATCAGGCCGATTTGCCTTCCTTTACCTGGTGAAGATTACGCAAAACTTCGTTGTTTCGTCTGAGGTTGGGGAAAAAAGGCCTTCGCGCCGTACGATTATCCCAACGTACTGAAGAAAAATAATGTCCAAATAGTAAGTGCAAGTAAGTGTCAGAATCAGCTCAAGAGAACTAGATTGTGCTCTTACGTCCAGCTGAAAAATAACTCGATTTGCGCTAGAGGCATTAATGCCACGGATGGCTGCAGTGGTGTTGGAGGGTCTCCGCTGGTCTGTCCCGTAGCCAGTGATTCCACCCGGTTCATGCAAGCCGGCATCGTAAACCGAGGCATTGGATGCGGCGAGGAACAATTACCCGGGATCTACACAGGTGTGGCTTTGTGGCCCTGGATTGTCCGACATCTGAGACACAGAGTCATCGACTCCAGCGACTAAGGCGCCTAAAAGACTGAAATAATTCAATGTAATGGTAATTTTAAAATTCTTGGAATGCACCACATGTTAGTGTCAAGGCCTTAAGGCAGTTTATTCATGCAGTGTCTTGCTTTTGATAAGTTAGAACACTGCTTGTTTAATTCTTTAGTTGATATAGTTTATTTATTTGCTCGGACAACTTTTGTTGGATTTGGCTCATCTTGGAACACCCACACGGTCGATTGCTATTTAGTTTCCGGCTCATACGCATATATCCATGATTCATCACCTGTCACGATTTTTGAAACGTCTTTTGAAGCACCACGGTCGAACTTTTTAGGCATTTCCTTACTCCAATCGACGCGCGCCTTTTTTGAGTGATTGATAAGTTATGGGGTATCCACCGAGTACAAACATTTTTTACAACTAAGTGTTTATGCAAAATGGAATGTATTGAAATGGAACTAATGTGCAAGAATGCCTCTATCTCACGATATGTCACATGTCGATCTTGCACCAGCAGTTCACGCACACGATCGATGTTTTGTGTCACAACAACTGACGACCTTCACGTCCTTTTGGACGACCTTCACGGAACTCGTCATCGACTGAACTACGACCACGATTAAATTCTGCAAGCCAGCGATAAACTGTCGTTTTTGATGGTGCTTTCTCGCCATACAAAGAACTAAGTTTATCAACACATTCTTGTTGGGATAATCCACGTCGA
Organism: Drosophila lowei; assembly: GCA_008121275.1. Lineage (NCBI taxonomy): Eukaryota > Metazoa > Arthropoda > Insecta > Diptera > Drosophilidae > Drosophila > Drosophila lowei. The sequence continues at coordinate 4,537,390 of CM017779.1, forward strand.
AAGTTGAAATATAATCCAAAGAAAAACCTCTCGAGAAATTTCCATTGTCTTGCCAAATTGATTTTTTTAACTGATTGTAAAAAAAAAAAACCAATTGTACATAAAAACGTTGTACGTACATATATGTATGCTAAAAACTGGCAAATTTTATTATGGCGTTGTCAGATTTTACGTATTGACATTAGTATTGCCAATGAATATACAGCTCTCTATCACGTAAACCGAACTATACCCGCTGGATTTAAAGGACAAGCAAATACCAACGTGCCACGTGGGTTGCATTGTCTTGGTCTGCAAAACCGCGAGGGCACCGACCAAAGGACACCGAAAGCAGAAGGAGAAGTCCACAAGGTACGAGCGCTACGCTGTACCGGTGGAAAGACCCCACAAAAGCTTGAGCCGAAAAGGCAGAACCAGAGGACATTCTGCATATGTTTCAATCGATGCCTGAGCTGTGCGGCATCGGACGTAAACCGGGTGACGTCTGAATCGGAAATCCCGATGACATGAAGTAAGTCATTGTCCACGCAAACCGCCCGACTGTATGCGTGTTTAAGGGCATTAAATGGTTCAAGGGAGCCAAACGCAAAGTGGCTCAGGTAACTTGAGACTTTGGAGTCGTGCGATAAAATGTGATAAAATGTAAAAAATGGACTACAAGGATACGGGGAGCAACAACCCATTCGAGTCAAACTCTGATGTGGAACGGTGTTCAGTCAAAATGTATAACTATAGTTAAATATAAATTGCGCAACAGTTCCTCATATAAAACGTTAAATGCAATTTTACATCAGGTTTGTTTTTCAAGTTAAAATTGTTTACTACATTTTTACCCTGTTTGAAATGTATACGTTTGCACTCAGCAAGGAAAATGTTGCACAACTTCGAATTGCCATTAAAAATATTTGAACTCAATTTAAAAAAAAAAAAACAAATACAATACTATAACAGTCAAGAGCAGGATGCTGAGGTGGACGATACACAGCAATAAAATGTAGCTTAATTTGTAGCTTTTCGTTAGCCACTTTTAGCATACTTTTTTCAAATCTAGCGATATACCCGATACTCAAAATGAGTGTATATATACTGACTAAGTATCGGGTATAAATGTAGAGCTGCGGTCGCAGCAGCAACTCACAACGTCCCTCGTATTTACTCTGAAAAACTGGCAGCACTGGAACCAGGCTCAACGGTCAAGCGGAGCTCAACATGCCTTCCTAAAAGTTAGATCAGTTGAGACCGCACTGCACGAAGTAGTTGGGCATGTTATAAAGACTCAGCCATGAGGAATATGCTTGGCAGCCTTTTCTCGGTAAAGATGGCGCCCCCAATACGGTCAGGATCGAGTCAAAAACGGCCCCATTGATAATAATAACCTGACGTTAACTAGATTGGACAGCGTTCCTTTGGAGAACGATAAATGCTAACCTAGGTGCTACCTCGTCAAGGAAAACGGTCTCAAGAGGTACAATTCACAGGGAGCAAAAAAAAGGACGATTTCTCGATTTTATGCCCAAACATGTGTTTTATTTGTATCTTCTATGCACGATATTTGTCTTCGCATATTACCGATGACGTGCAAGCAATCCATTTTAATTTATCCAATTTTAGTATATATTAATCATCTGTAACAACATAATATTTATGTGATCATTGATTTCTAGAAATGAATTATATCATATAATGATCAAATTCCATTTGGACAAGATATACTGTTGCCTTATCTGAAATTTCAAAAAACACCCATTTTGATACATTTAGTGGTGCAAGTATCCATATTGGCAGTATCATTATAATATGAATTTCTTTGGCTTTGGCGGTAGTATAATTTGTTTCGTTCACTGTTTTTTTTCACCGCTTTCTGTGTATTCCCTTGATCTTAATAGGGGCACACCTTGCGTATTGGTCGCCTGATCGTAGTTTTCTTTAATCGTACCCGGCCGTCGGTGCCTGGGTGGGTTTGTAAAACCCTAGCTAGTGGCCATTTTGATGGGTGTGTCTTCGTTTCATTCGCGAACGTAATCCCAGTGACTTAACCATTTCTTTTATCGTTCATTTCTACGACTTCATTCTCCATGGTTAAGTAATTTTATACCCGATAATCAAAATGAGTATAGGTATATTAGATTTGTGGATGTGAAATGGATGCGTGTAACGTCCAGAAGGACGCCATGTCTGTCCGTCTCTAAGGAGCGCCTAGTGCCTGTGAGACTATAAGAGCCAGAGCTAAACGACGTTTTGTATCCAGACTTCTGTGGATCGCAGAGGTGTTCCTCTCGCACACACTTTTGTCGCTCAATGTACGCGCCGTCTGCAGGAGGAGAGCCATAAAACTGATCATGCGTATCGGGTAAAAACGTAGAGCTGCGTGGTCGCAGCAGAAACTCACAACGTCCCCCTCGTTCTTACCATTTTGTGGTTGTTCGATAGCCATTTTCGAAGATGGAACTGAATGTTGAGAAATCTTTGTTTGAACCCATTAGCGCTTCTGGATTGTATCCGGGTTCTGTCATTGAATCATCCATGTAAAATGGTTTTTGATGATGTTTTGCAATTTGAGTCCGGTGTAATTGGCCTTCCATTAATGTTCGAACCGCTTCAAACGGTGCCGCTGATGTTCCATACGTGTTCGATACGTAACTCGTATTCTTCTATGGGCTTCATTGATCATCCTCCATAGTATGCGGTAAAATACCTTTGGAAATTTGTATCTTGTTGTACATTTTTCAACACTGCAATATCTCCATGCCCTCCATTTGATTATGATATCGAAAATGTCTTTTGCAGCCTTGGCCCAGCATACATTATCTCATTCAGACTTTTCCGTTTGATGATTTCGCAAATGCATCGAAGACCATCTCACTTCCCTCTCTAATGACGGCTTGATGGAGAAGAACATATTTTCCCAGCGATCCATCATTAATTTATTTTCATGTGACTAAGATCATTATACTCCTTCATAATATTGGACGTTGACATGCAATGACTGCATCTTACAAGAGGCGATGCAATTACTGCACCGTCAAGTGGCCCGTGTGACACCAGCAGAAGGCTGTTACGCGCGGATGCCAGGCAAAACGCAGCCCTCCTCCCGCCCAACCGACCGAGGGGCGCTGCCGCATGACGCGCGGCGCGTAGCCGAACCGAACGCGAAAATGCAGGAAAGATAGATGTTAGACTAATATTCGAGGAAAATTAGCACCAAACTTACTAAGAACCTAAGCATGCATTCAAAATACAAATACCACTACAACTACTAATTACTAGAAAGGAGTGTGAGGATTAGTAACTTAATAAGAGGAAGAGAATTAGTGGTGGATGGCATATGGTAGAGGGAATAATAACTGAGCATAAGACCCAAAAAGGTGCGCAAGGAATAATTCGATCTACAAAGTGGAAGCAACAAACGGTATAAAATTTCTAGTGAGTCTAATAGGAATCGTGAAGTTTATGCGTCCCCAACAGATCAGGGCTGTCTATGTCACCCCTTTGATCATGCTGTGCACAAAAATCACACCAAGCATTTTTTTCTACGGTTAACTAAGGATGGGAGGTTTACAAATAGCAGTCTACACTAGGGTAAGATGGGAGTCTCACACCCGCATCCCAGTTAAGGCCCCGCAGAGTTTTTCTGTACTGATTCTATACGGTCCTGGTGTACTTTGTACTGAGGACACCATACACAGAAGCCATATTCCAAGATCGGACGAACTAGCGAGGTATAAAGAGTCTTTGTTATATAGGGGTCGTCAATTCTTTTGACCACCTCTTTATAAAGCCAAACGCCCATGGCCTTATTTACCATGGCAGAAATGTGTTCAGAAAACTTTGGCGTCTAATATAACACCGCGATCATCCACCAATATCAAGAGAACCACCCAGGATGCATTTCGAGATAACAAGTTTGCAGAGCTCCATGACTGAAAGTTATTGAGATCGGATTGCAAGCGAGAATGAAATGAAATGTCCTTATATGGACACAGGGTTTAACATTATACGCATACATGAGTACTCAATATGTTATACCGAAGGCAAGTCATTAATAAAGAGTGTGAAAGAGTAAGGGGGCCTGATGCCTGCCCTGTGGTACCTCGAAGAAAGTCAAGGACTGGTGAAGAGAGGGAGTTTTTGAAGAGGACTCTTTGAGACCTGGAACAAAAGATAGCCAGAACCATCTCAGGAGGTTGGGTGGAAACCCTAAAAAGGGTCAAGTTTGTGTGCTAGAATGGCTACAGAGTCGAAGCTTTACTAAAGTCGGTGTAAATAACATCCGTCTGTAAGTTACCTTGAAAGCCTTTAATAATGAAAGAGGTAAACTCTAACAAGATCGTGGTGGTTGATCGCCGCCTTATAAATCCATGCTAAGTTGGAGATATAAGTGACTTGCAGAGATGTTGCAAGTGCGGAGTAAAACCTTCGCAAACATTTTGGAATAGCGGATAACTTTGCTATACCTCTATAATTTTTGCATCAGACTTGCTACCTTTTTATGGAGAGGAATTATAACCGATTCCTTCCAGATCGGGGAAGCAAGAAGAAACAATGGACAGGGTGAATAGCTTAAGCCAAGGGTCCACACAGTGCCTCGGCGCAGTACATGAGTACACAACATGGAACCCCGTCTGGACCCGGTGAAAACACCGGCTTAACTAGTCGAAGATTATGAAGTAGAGAACATTCATTTAACAAGGGACTGAAAATGCCGTTCGACCTCGGTAAACCGTATGGGTACGGATGACCAGAGTAGCTTTCCTCAGAATAGGTTGTTTGGAAAAATTGGGCAAAAGGGTTCTTCTACTTCTCAATCTCGCTATATAATAGCTCGGTCAAACTTTTCAGTTCTTAATGCCCAATGCTATAAGAACTACCTATCTCGATGCAGGATAAGTTTTTCACAGGACCCAAAACAGTCTTACAGCTTCGTAAACAGTTTTTTTCAGTTTTTCTTTTTTTGATTAAGCGTTGAATTCGTATATTGCATATAACGTATCTTAACATCACTGGTAAATAATATTGGGGTAACCAAACCTAATGCTTAATGCAAGAGGGCTTACAAAATATATAATATTATAATATTGGGAGGAAACTTAGAGTTGGCCAATAGTTTTGGCAAAACCCAATCTCTTCAATCGCCTCAAAGGCCTGGCAGGTAGTAATCGTCTGGCGAGCATACTACGGTGTCTAACCAGCCTGTCACTGTATCTGCTGGTGTGCCTTCCAATCTGCTCCTCCACTGTATGCAGATTCAAATCCCGATGTAGGGTGGAGCCGCGCACGTACCAAGGGCAGTTCGTTATTTGCCTCATGTCGCGATTCTGCAAGACCTGTATCCGTTTATAGTTCGATTTGGCAGCTATAGCCCAAATCTGCACACCGTAGAGCCAGATCGGGGCTACACAGTGTACATAAACTGTTCTTTTGGCTCTCAGTGACATGGTGCTTCTTCTGTTAATCAGCCACCGCAATTGCTGCATTCTTTGCCCACATTTGCGAGCCGTAGCTTTCAAGTGTGGACCAAAAGTAAGACGCTTATCAAGGGTGATACCGAGATACTTTGCTTGCTCTGGTTGCTCCAAAATTACGCCTTCAAACTTTATGGGTGGGGTGTGGTCTATGAGCGCTTTCAGGGTGAAGCATGGATTGGTGGTCTTCAGTGGGTATACTTTTAAATTCCATCTCTTGCACCAAGCTGCCAAAGAGTGAGGTAATCTGGAGGCCACCCGGCTCTCGGCGGCACTTGGTTACATTCGTCTCGGCGGTGGCAAGCAGAGCCTACGGGGAACCTCCATATGGTGCTCGCTTGGGAGGTAGATTCCGTGGCATAGATAGAGTAAAGAAAGGGCCTCGCTGACGCTGCCCTGTGGAACTCAGCCTCATTTGGCAAGTAAGGGTTGAATAGGTTTTCCTGAACCTGACCATAAACTGACGTCCTTCCAAAGTATGATCGTAGGACTCCGCGTAGTATGTTGCTGGGAAGAGGTTTTTTGTGTGTAATAGTGTAATTTTGCCTCAGTTGGCCGATATGCCAAACTCTATCGAAGGCTTGCTGCATATCAATGAAGACTGCATAGCAGTACTCTAGATCATCATCATAGGCTTGTAGGATGTGCCTTGCCAATCTGTGGACTTGCTCCCACAGGGCCGTGTCCCCTCGAAAGCCAAACTGGTGATCCGGCAAGATCTGACATTCCTTGATAATACCACCATATAGGGGGTTATATGATTTCATGAGACTTTGTAATTCAATGTACACCTAATTCTGTTTCTTTACACGGTAGATTGGTTCCTGAAAAAAAACCGCAAAACCCGTAAAAAGACATTGATCGTATACGCAAAATAACGAAAGAGAAAAATATTTAAGGCTATTCTCCTTAAATGCTCTTTCCGTTTTCGTTTGGTTTCTAGCTTTTTGAGCTTCGTGTGTGATTTTATATATTTGTGCTGTTATTTTGAACCGTGTTAAATGGAATAAAACCCAAAAATGAAAATCGCTTGATTTCTGCCAAACCGTGCTATTTCAAAATCGTAAAAAAGACCGTGTAAAAACAGAATTAGGTGTAGTTGTTTTCGAACCGTGTGTGTTTGCATTTAAAATATTTTAAGTTGCATACTAGTGTTGGTATTTACTACTAAGGGGCTATTGTTATTATTTAGAGTCTTCGTTGTAGATTTAGCGAAAAGTTGATAGTGACGCAAGGTTTGTAGTTTTGGTTTTTCGGATTTATCTTTTGCCTTGAGTGGCTTGGTGACTAGGTTGAGTTTGTCCTTTCTTTAGTCCAGCTTCGGAGTTTGCGGTCGGTATCTGGGATGGTTTTGGTGTTTTTGGTTTTAGTTATTGCCTCGAGGTCTGTGTCCATGTCCATTTCTTCTTGGGTGAAGAAAGGGAGTTTTGAAGAGGACTCTTTGAGACCTGGAACAAAGATAGCTAGAAATCCATCTCAGGAGGTTGGGCGGAAACCCTAAAAGGTCAAGTTTATGTGCTAGAAGGGAATGGTTTACAGAGTCGAATGCTTTACTGAAGTCGGTGTAAATAACATCCGTCTGTAAGTTACCTTGAAAGCCTTTAATAATGAAAGAGGTAAACTCTAACAAGTTCGTGGTGGTTGATCGCCGCC
>CM017779.1:4545004-4564315 GCA_008121275.1 Drosophila lowei
CCGCTTCATCCGGTCGACATACCGCGCGAACACCCACTAATACGTGAACAATATATATATATCCACAACGAAACCCATCGGCCTTTTCTTTCTGTGGCGACTGCTGGAGTTAAACTGGAACCTACACCTCGTCGTTGGATAATTGAACCTCGATCCGCCCCCTACAAACACAGATGAAGACAATAACATTCTCACTGACCTAACTCAAAGAATTATTACGTTCTAGAAAACGAGGTATATGAGAAAGAATCAAAACGAAAAATAAATGACGAATGTATATCAGGAATAGTCAAACAAATAGCAACAAAATGTCCATACACCAAAGCACACCAAAACTTTCAAATAAGTTTCATAGAACCCAATATATTGTTGTTGAGGAACGCAGACGATATTCTTGACTTCTCATATTTAGAAATAAGTCCATCGCTAATATGGCCTGAGCATACTATTATGCATGAGTTCCTTCACAAAGATTCGAACTCGAGTCCTAGAATTACCGAACCTGCTGCTTCAAAAACTGATGTACCATTTTTCTATTCACTATCAGAACGTTCGCAGTTTGTTGGGCAAATTGCGTCAAGTTCATACAAATAGTGCGTCTTTTGATTTCGATGCCATTGCTTTTACCGAAACCTGGCTTAACTCTTCTATCAATGATCATGAAATCTTCATTGATAATTACACTATTTATAGAATGGACCGCCCATCTTTTTGCAGGTGGGGTTCTGATTGCAGTCAAATCTGTTTTCTCATCTGAGTTATTCCCATTCAATAACATCCATGGAATTGAATTTGTTGCAGTCAAAGTTCGTGTTGGTTCGGCATTTTTCTATTTAACCTGCTCCTACATTCCTCCCAGGTCGGATGCTGAGATTTACTCAAACCACTGCTCAGCAATTAATACTGTCGTATCTGCATTAGGTTGCAATGACCAAATTATTGTCATGGGGACTTTAACCTCCCATTTCTTTCTTGGCTGCCTTGCGATGACGCTAACCTTTTGTTTCCCAATTGCCACAATGACTTTATCAATGGGCTAACGGATATTTCCCTTGTCCAAATTAATGCCGTCAAAACATTAGGGACAGACTTCTTGACCTCATGTTTGTTAACGATGCTTCACTTGCTACGGTATCTAGAGCAAGCCCAATACCATTCTCTGAAGATCCTTACCATCCAACTTTGTCGATATCCCTTGAGTGTACCCGATCTGGTTGTGCTGACAGTTCCATGGCTCCTTGCCACATAAAGTGTTTTCGCAAAACAAACTTTATCGATTTATATCTACATCTCGCGTGTTGATTGGTCGTTTCTTTATTCATTACCGAACATAGACGCAACTGTTAACTCGTTTTATAGCGCTATTTACTCCGCCCTTAATACATTTGTTCCAGATATCACTGTACCCGTATCGTCCAAGCCTCCCTGGTTCACCAAGTATTTGTCATACTTAAAAATAATAAATCCAGGCTCTATAAAAGTACCAGAAGTCGGGCTCCACGTCGGCCTTAGCTCTATACTCCTCCGCTCGCTCCCTGTTCCTTACCGTTAATAGTCAGTGTTACAATCATTACCTTTCACAATGTAGTAGAAACTTTCGAAGTGATCCTAAAAATTCTATTCGTTCGTTAACTCTAAGCGTAAGTCAAACGCTTTTCCTCCGTCCCTTCATTATCAGAACAGAACAGAAGCTTCTGCTGTTGGTATTGCAAATTTATTCGCTACCTTTTTCCAAACAACGTACTCGTCTCATATTTATAACGCATCCTCCGTATCCGTACCAGCTACCTCAAGCTAACAGCATTTTTCTACCCATTTTCGAGGAAAACGTTGTTCTGGAAGGCTTGTCATCTATGGACTTATCGTTTTCTGCGGGTCCAGATAAGGTACCAAGTTGCATTTTAAAACACTGTGCCCTGTCCTTTGCAAACCCTTGACCTTTCTCTTCAACCTCTCTTTGGAAAAGTCTTGTCTTCCATTAATTTGGAATGAGTCCTTCATCATTCCGCTTCACAAAAAGGTTCAAGATCAAATATTGAAAACTATCGTGGTATCGCAAAGCTTTCCGCCATCCCGAAGCTTCTTGAGTTCCTGGTAACCCGGCAACTGCAACATCTTTGTTGCAGCTTGATATCTCCGTCGCAACACGGTTTTTCAGACATCGCTCAACATCGACTAACCTTCTTGAGTTTTCTAACCTAATCCACCGTGGTTTTCAAAGTGGTTTGCAGACGGATGTAGTTTTACGGACTTCAGCAAGGCATTCGATTCTGTGAACCATGCTCTGCTTATTCACAAGCTCTCTTTATTAGGGTTCCCAACGAATCTTCTAGATTGGATTTTGTCCTATCTCTCTAACCGTACTCAACGTGTTTTGTTTTCTAATGTGTTATCAAATATTGTTAATGTTACTTCAGGTGTGCCACAGGAAGTCATCTGGGCCCGCTTCTGTTTATTCTATTTGTGAATGACCTTCCTCAAGTGATATCATACTCTACTACACTAATGTATGCTGATGATGTTAAAATCTGTCTGCCTTACTCTGATTAGTATTGTTGCACACACGCCTTCAACTGGATCGTGAACTACTACTGTGAATTTCAATAATCTTCTTTTTCTGAATTGCTTTCTAAATGCAAACTTATGACATTTTACCGTCGCGCTCCACATTTGTCTCATATGCTCTAAATCATGTCCTCGAGCGAATTTCGAGGAGAGTTCAAATGACCTCAGGTCGCACGATCATAATATGTGTTTTAAAAGCCATATAGCACAAACAGTCAATAAAGCTAAGGGTGTTTTAGCGTTCATTAAACGTTGGTCCAAAGGAGTTTGACGACCGTACGTTACGAAACAACTATATATCTCGTTAGTACGTCCTATATATTGGAGTATTGTTCTTGTGTTTGGAGCCCGCAGTATAAAGAGCAGCAGGTTGTTGGTAGTGCAAAAGCAATTTTAATTTTGCCCTTCGTAACTTTAACTGGGACTCGGGTAGAATCTTGCCACCCTACCACCGGTCTAGGCTAAATCTTATTGACCTGCCGTCGTTTGCACCATCGCAGAGTATGCAACGGCGTAATGTTCGATGGCTCCTTCTCGGGATTATTGACTCCCATACTCTCTTGGGTCAGATTGACTTGGCCGTCCCATCTAGACCTACCCGTACTTTTAGGCCTATCCGTTTACCCATATGTAGGTCTAATTATGCCGAACATAGTTTTAGGGTTTATGCCATAATTATAACTCCTCTGTCATATCCTATCCCTGAACTGTCTCTTAAACTAATTGCATGCAATATTTATAATCACTTAGAATTTAACTAATTTTAACTTCTCTTTTTCCTCGTTTTGTAATTAGGCATTATTAACAGATGAATTTTGTTAATTTAATAAATAAATAAGCGACGAAATAATCGGGAAAGGAGCAAGAGGAGAGAATGGAAGAGACAAAATCTGTATACACACATATTCTTTTCGCCGCTGCGACGTGTTTTCAGTACCAAATAGACATCGAACCGGACAAGAACAAAATAAATACAGTCCACTAAAATCCAATCCCTCGAGCATATTATTCGCGAACATTCTTTGGTCATTCGAGACGGATTCTTGAACGGTTTTTGTGCTTTGGTGTTCATTGAAAATTGTTTACAATGGAACAATTAAAGGCATTGGCAAAGCCCGTGGCAGACTCAAGGCCATTATCACACGCGCATTGGCTTGGGCTGAACGGGAGGAACCAACTACAACGGCGGAGGTCACCTCACGGATGGAACTGCTCAATCGGCTTGGAAAGAGTTCTCACAACTTGGAGACTCCATAGCCCTTCTCGAACACGTGGATGGGTATGGGGATCCAGAGGAAGACAATGCACTCTACGAGGAAAAGTATCTATTGGCACATGCAATGATTTTGGAAAAAAAGGGGTTAGTACACCAACTACAACTACAACGATCAACGGGGATGGCAGCAGAGAGCTTCATCTAAATAACGACGCAGTACTCAGCCTGCTACAACAACAACAACAGCTTTTTGAACAGTTAGCTGCAAACCAGAACACGACGAACATGTCTATGCGTGCTGCTGGAGAGAGCGAGAACGGCGAGTTTAGAGGCGCGGCGAATTCGAATTCGGCAGTTGGTGCAGTCACACCAATGCAAAGCGAATTGCCAAAATTCAAATCAAACGGTTCGCTGGCAACTACACAGAGTGGCCAGCTTTTCAGGATATATATGAAAGTACAATTCATAGCAAGCAGCATTTGACGAACACACAGAAATTTCATCATTTGAAAACACTACTTATCGATGAGGCTGCCAACTTGATACGACATTTGGCGATCACTGACACTGCTTACAACACTGCATGGGAACGTCTCAAGGAAAGGTACAATCGGCCGAGGCATATCGTAAATTCGTTTTGGAACAATTTGAGGTTGCCCACAACTACTAAAATTGATGCGGCGATTTTGCGTAAAGTGTCCGACGGCGCAAACGAAATTGTACGTGGTCTGGATGCCGTAAATCAAACGGGACGCGACTGTTGGATTATATATCTAGCACTGGAGAAACTTGATGCCGACACGAGGCGCAGGTGGATTGAACGCAGTATGGATAAAGACTCACCCACTCTCGACGACTTCTTTAAGTTCTTGGATGATCGTTGCGAGGAATTGGAACTAAGCAAAGGGAGCCTGCGTCTGCAGGGAAAACAGTAACTCAAGGGGACAAATCAAAAAGGTTCACACACTCGATGGTGACAGTTGAAGGCAGCAACTGCACCAAATGCCATTCGACAGAACACATTCTGTATGGCTGTCCACAATTTTGGATATGACAGGTTTGCAAAGGCGATCTTTTGTAAAAGATAAAAATCTATGCTATAACTGTTTGAAGCCTGGTCATTTGAGCAACAAGTGTAAATCAAAATACACATGTAAACAGTGCAAAGGTCACCACCACTCACTCCCATTTACTAGATACTACACCGGGTATTATCGGGACCTTTGATCAAACAAAAGGAGAGAATCAGAGCAATTCAAACGCGCATTATAACACTGCGGTGACTTGGAGTCACATTGCCCAAGCAGAGGGCACACCATCGATTGTATGTGCGCAAGGCACTGCACAATCTACTCAAGCAAAGGATTGAACAGAAGCACATTACCCACGGCCATGGTTTATGTTAAAACGCAAATGGGGACTACATAACATGTCGCCTCTTATTGGATACTGGCTCAGAACTCTCGTATGTATCGGAACGTTGCATTCACGCTCTTGGGTTGGCACGTTCACAATCACGCATCCTTGTTTCGGGAATATCTTCAATGAAAGCTGACACCACAAGGGGATGCAGCACACTTCACATCAAGTCCCGGATTTCTGAGGATCATTTGACTGTAAACGCCCATGTACTTGGTAGAATCACTTCATCATTGGGAAGACAAAACATTGATGCATCGGCACTCGATGTGTTTAGTGATCTTCAATTGGCTGACACACACTTCTGCACAATCGCACCAATTGACATACTATTGGGTAGCGAACACGTATGGTCTACATTTACAGGAAAGAAGATGTATGACAGCAAGGGCAATCTTATCGCCATTTCATCAGTTTTGGATGGGTTATTACGGCACTCATGACACCCCAAGCAAGCAACGCAATTGCACTAACAACAACATTGGATATAGATGCTTCGCTACAGAAGTTTTGGGAGCTGGAGAACGTCGACTGCACGACCAAACTTGAACCCCAAGATGAACAGGTCGAGAAACATTTTCTCACCACACACACTCGCGATGAAAAGGGGAAGTATATCGTGGAGCTTCCATTCCACACCACACACCCTGAATTTGGAGATACTCTACAAGGAGCTCTCAAGCGTTTCAAATCGGTTGAACGTCGCTTGCAACAGAATGAGCAGCTACGAATACAATACATACATTTCATGCGAGAATATCAGACTTTGGGACACATGCGACAACTGCCAACGGAAGAAATCACCTCTGGGCAACATTTCTACATGCCACACCACCCTGTGTTGGGTCGAAAACTGCGAGTAGTTTTCGACGGGTCATTCGCGACGCCAATGGTAAGGCTTTGAACGACACTCTCTTTACAGGGCCCAGCATTCAACGCGATCTATTTGCTGTGTGCCTGCGCTTCAGAATGTACAAATTCGTATTCTCAGCGGATATTGTGAAAATGTTCCGCCAAATATGGGTCTGCAATAAGCATCGAGATTTTCAAAGGTTGTTTGGAGAAGATCCAACCGATCCAATCAAGCACTTTCAACTATGTACCGTCACCTACGGAACTTCATGTGCCCATTCCTAGCGGTTCGGGTGTTGCAACAACTTGCTGGATCATCATCATGAATTTCCGAATGCTGCGAAAATCCTACTGGAAGATTTCTACGTTGACGATGTTCTTACTGGATCAAACAGTGAGGATGAGCTACTACGGAACCGGAACGAACTTATACAACTAATGTCCTGCGCCAAGCTAGAGCTCGGGAAATGGGTATCAATACCAAAGGCATAACAGAGGGATACCGACGCCTCCACACAACTCCAACTCAATGGTCACCAGTAAAGGTTCTGGGACTCTACTGGCATCCTGGAAAGGACACGCTAACATACAATGTGGGTCTATCTGCAAATCCTAACTGCACAAAGACAAGTCTTGTCCGATGTTTCACGGATATTCGACCGAATTTGGACTCTTGGCACCCGTCGTGGTTCAGTTCAAGATTCTTTTTCAACGATCATGGCTAATCATCTACCGGATTGGGATGATCCGCTTCCAACAAAACTGGCGGACAATTGTGGCTGGAAGTGGCGAGCTGATCAAGCACATTGCAGCAGTTTCTTTAACTACCACGTTTGGTTGTCAACGACGCAGACAACATCAAATTGCACGGATTCTCCGATGCTACTATCAGGCATACGCTGCTGTAGTTTACAGCAGAGTAATATACGACGACGGCTCCTGTGTCCATATCTTTAGTGGCTGCAAACAAGGGTGGCTCCACTCAAGCAGCAATCCTTGCCACGCCTGGAGCTTTGCGGAGCACTTCTTCTGAGCCAACTCATACGATCAATTAAGGCTGGATTACGACACAGAGATACAACTATATTTGCATGGTGCGACTCTACAATTGTTCTATCGTGACTATCATATGCACCAGCCTGAAGACGTTTGTTGGGAATCGAACCTCGGCAATTCTGGATTCATTCCATGCCATGCTTGGCGTCATGTGGACTCAAAACAAACCCAGCTGACTGTGCGTCCAGGGCCTCATGGCTGCCGACCTCATCATCGACTTTCGGCTGTGGTGGACTGGTCCTTCATGGCTACGTGACAACGATCAATTCTTGGTAAAGTTGAACAACTCAAAGTTTTACGTTACTCTTTTCAGAAAATGGCATACAAAACGAAGTCAAAACCAATTGTTTGTCTACATTGGTCGAATCAAAATTGATAATCTACTGGAAGAACTAATAGCCCGAGTCTCCTCTGGCAGAAGCTTTTCGGTGCATGGACTATTGGCTATGTTCTTCGCTTCATCCAACGCACAAAAAAACATCCATCTCGGGACAGGAGCTCCCCAATCTCTTACATTTTATGAGATCAGGACTGTGACGGATTCTGTGTTTGCGTTACGCGCAAACCTGCTTTCCAAGATGACTACCAATTCGCTACTGGTCAAGAAGCTGACATGGAGCCGATCGCAGCTTGTGAAACTGTCCCCAATCATTGACAAAGACAATCTAATTAGGTCGGCGGACGGATTGCATCAATTTCAATTGCCAGCAGAGGCGAAACATCCAGTTTTGCTCCCAAAGACTCATCGCATCACGTGAAACTACCCAGGGGAATACTACACCGGTCAACTTCCACCCCGGTGTTTCTGCACTCTTCGTAATTGTTCGGCAAAGGTTCTGATATTTGGCGACGTAGCCTCGTACGCAAAATCAATAACGAATAAAGTTTGGGCCCTGTTTTTCATCAAAGACAGCATACATCACAGCAACGAATGGCTGATCTACCCAGCATTCGTATCACAAGCACTGCCATTTTGTCAACACCGGTTGCAAAATGGGCCAATTCTTCTCAAGGATGGCTGCAAACCACGTATAAACAAGGGCTATATATGCCTATTCGTTGCCTGGACACATCGGCAATAAGATTTGAACTTGCCACGGATCTCACCACTGAAACGTTCCTTGGCTGCACTGCGGCGCTTCATATCTCTACGCGGCAAATTATTGCTAAAATCTACAGTGACAACGGCACAAATTTCATCGGCGCAGAGCGCTCACTTGATGAAATGCAACCCTACTGGCGTCACAGCAACAATAACCGACCTGGTTACTCATGCGGATGAAGGCATCCAATGGGTATTCATTCCGCCTGGTTCACCTCATTGGGGTGGAAATGGAATCGGCAGTTCGATCGGTTAAACTGCACCTTCGACGAGTCGTCGGAACCTCAACCCTTACATTTGAGCAGATGCGTACCCTACTTGCGCAACTCAGCGCAGTGGTCACGTCCTCTATGCTACACACCGGATACCGAGGTCAACATTTATCGCCGGCTCACTTCTTAATTGAACGACCATTCACCACCATACCGGAGGTTGACTTGGGTACATTCTGTGGGTCGATGGGGTACTGGCAGAGTATCCAGTCCATGTACCAAAGGTTTCTGGAAACAATGGCATCAGGAGTGCCAGACCGCTCTGCAACAGCGTCCAAAGTGGACCACGTCAATCCCTAACATCTCGATCGGGGACGTTGTTGTTAAGGAGTTCATTACCCACCACCGCGTACGTACTGAGTTATGTAGGTTTATCCAGGAAAGGGACGGAACTGGTTCGAGCAGTCAAGCTCAAGACCGCATCTGGAGAATTAACCTGACCACCATTAAAATTATGGTATTGCCTGCCCCAGGAACTGTGTTTCAGGGCGGGCCGGGATGTTGAGGAACGCAGACGATATTCTTGACTTCTCATATTTAGAAATAAGTCCATCGCTAAGCGACGAAGCAATCGGTGCGAGCAAGAGGAGAATGGAAGAGACAAAATCTGTATACACACATATTCTTTCGCTGCGACGGCATTTTCAGCAAATAGAAATCGAGCCGGACAAGAACAACAAATAATAGCTCCACAAAATCAAATCCCTGAGCATATTATTATTCGCGAACAATTGTTAACTTGAATTTACCAAAACATATTAAACCAAGATTGCCTAAACCAAGAATAAAAGAAGGCAACGCATTAATAAAATATTATACTGCAGTGTACAATGAAATGAATTCTTAATATCTAACCTAATACCAGAATTTGCACAAAGCATATACATCAACAATAACGTAACAAAATTAAACCATTGTCTTATTTTGGTAAACCAAAGAAATCGTAATTAAAACACGCGACAAACAATGTATTACATGTAAGCTCAATAATTGCCATTTGTCATAATCATAATGGATTAAGTTACAAATTGTTTAATCTAAGTAAAAGCAATAAGCCTAAACCCGACTCACACATAGAAAATCTTTAGACGAAGATTTGGGAATCCCTTAACGTGCACAGTTTAGATGCACCTGAATTATATCCAAGATAAACGCCTAAGGACAGCTTAAATCTAACGATGGGGAGGACATAGCCGATAGCCGCACGTAAACAAACACCCTGCTAGATCAATACTAATCGATTCAAGAACCACGCCATCCCAGCTCACCAATCAGACCATTAAGCATCAAACCAAGGAGGCCATATTCTCAGCCACCCCAATGCAACACCGATCATACGCAAACGGAAGCCTTTCATCAAAAGCCGCCTTCCAAAACATTCGATCGAGTCACGTACTCCATCGATCGAAGCCGAAGCCGACGCCGAAGCCATCGCCTCGAATCCCTTCCGAGCATCGTAATATAAATAGTCTACATCTAAGGAGGCAGGGCAGTTCTGTTCAAGACAAACGTCAATCGCGACACCGTCGCCCAATTTGCTAATCCGTTTAAGACATCTGACCTTTTCATCGTCGGGGAAATTAACTAACAATTGTACGATAAGTTTAAGTAAATAAATAAATTTTTTAAAACTTAAACTCGAGTGTCGCATATTTAACTGGCGCAGTCGGTAGGGATCTCAGTTAAAAGTAAATTTTTTTAAGACGATCAATTGGCGTAGTGACAGTTACAGTGCGTAATAACCTACAGTGATCAGAGAAAAGTAACGCTATTACTAAAGAGATCCGCCAAAGAAATCCACGAGCACATACGATTTGCAAAACCAAACTGAAGCGAAGCGGAGATATTAGTGAAAAAAATACTAAATCAAAAACTTACAAGTGAACCATAAAGTTGAAAATAAAATCAAAAAAAAAATGCAACGCTATCAGAGATACACTTGAACCAAGCCCTGAAGTCAATCAGGCAAATCCCACCATATGATGGTTGCCAAGAACGTCTAAGCTCGTTCATAAGCAGGATCGAGTACATCTCTGAATTGTACTCAACAGAAGACATCAGACAACAGAGCGTCATGTACGGAGCCACTGAGGGTCAACTGTGCGGACGAGCACAGCTTTGTCACAAAGCCTTCAACCCAATACCGGACCGATCTTAAAGGCAGCCATTAATCAGCAAATTCAACAATCACACTCCATACGAGACGCTGCTACAACAACTACATGACACCAAATTCAATGGGTGTATTCGTAAGTTTGTAGAAGAAATGGAAATAAAGACAAATGTTATAATAAGCAAACTAAATCTGAGACTAGCCCAGAAAATAAAATAATTTTAAAAACGCTCTGGCAAATGCCACCAGACATACAATTGAAGATGCTTTTACCCAATAAATTGTTCATCATTTTAGCAAAGAAAGACATTTCTACTATAGCTAATCTAGAAAAAATCAGCTCAAGAGTTAGAATCTACGAAAATCGTGTAACTGATAACAAGAATCACGAACACTCAAGAAACGTAAATAACAATCGTAGGAATGTTGGAACTTATTACCCCTCGTTATAGTTATAATGATTCTAACAATCAAAACCCAAGCACTTCTAGAAATAACCATGGATCGAATAGAAATAATTCAGGAAATAATGCTGCAAATAATCCAGGATTATTTAAGGAATTTAGAAATTCCCTCAAACCAAGGCAGACTTCCAG
Source organism: Drosophila lowei (assembly GCA_008121275.1). Taxonomy (NCBI): domain Eukaryota; kingdom Metazoa; phylum Arthropoda; class Insecta; order Diptera; family Drosophilidae; genus Drosophila; species Drosophila lowei. The sequence goes on from CM017779.1 coordinate 4,556,196, forward strand.
AATCCCACTAAAACTATCAAATCAATCAGACTCAGGCAGGTAGCAATGCACCGAATCAGCCGGTCAAACGATCAAGGGAAAGTCAAAGGCGGAAAAGTAAAATGGATGTAAATTTTAGCAGAGTGCCTCGAAGACACCGAGGAAGACCATATATAGAAATAATAGTAAATAATAAAAAATTAAGAGGTATCGCGGACTCGGGATCGTCAATAAATATAATAAAGGAAAACTATACAGATTCTAAAGTCGATAGGCGACAACCTCACGGTCCATACCATCAATGGACCCATCCGTTCGACTAAGAGCATTACACGTAATGCAACCAAAAATTGTCCGGACAAAACAAAGTTTTATATTCATAATTTTTCTGAAAATTATGATATACTCTTAGGCAGAGAATATTTGATGGCCAGCAAAGCCGTCATTGATTACCGAAACGAAACGGTAACGTTAGGAGAAAGGTCATACCCAATCATCCAAAGTGGAGAAGCAATTGCCGACGGCAAGACCGCAATAAAGGTGATAAGCCATCTTCAAAGGAAGATATAACTACACCTAAGTGCTTTGACCCATCTCCTGAAGGAGAGCAATACTTCGCTTCCGCGTTAGAGAATGAACTAAGGGAATGTAACCAGCTAAGGTTGGAACATTTAAATGTGACGAAGAAAAGAGAAATTAAAGAAAACGAGTTTAAAGACGTGCAGTATAAAGAAGGTGACAATTTGACCTTCACTAGTACAATAAAGGAAATTAAAACTCCATCACGAAGATCCTGTATACCGTCGACCATACAAATATGCTCAAATACACGATCAAGAAGTGAATCAACAAATCAAAGACATGATTAGACAGGGAATCATTCGTAAGTCGAATTCTCCTATTGTGCACCCATTTCTATGATACCAAAGAAAATAGATGCTTCAGGAAAGCAAAAAATATCGAATGGTAGTAGATTATAGAAGTCTAAACGAGGTGACAATCAAGGATAAATTTCCTACACCCAGAATGGATGAAATACTAGACAAACTAGGGAGGTGCCAGTATTTCACGACAATTGATTTAGCTAAAGGATTCCATCAAATTCCAATGGAACCTAGCTCAATCCCAAAAACAGCTTTCTACTAAGCAAGGTCATTACGAGTTCACTCGTATGCCTTTTGGGCTAACCACAGCCCCGCCACATTTCAAAGGTGCATGAACAATCTATTAGAAGATTTAATTTTCAAAGATTGCCTGGTGTATCTAGACGACATCATTATCTATTCCACGTCATTGGAAGAACATTTATTGTCGCTTAAAAGGTCTTTGGAAAGTTGAGAGATGCAAACCTTAAACTTCAAATGGATAAGTGTGAATTCCTGAAGAAAGAAACGGAATTCTAGGCCATGTAGTAACAACTAACGGCATAGTACCTAATCCAGGGAAAATATCCGCTATAATAAACTTCCCCATACCTAATACAACTACAAAAAATAAAATCATTCATAGGTTTATGTGGATTTTATAGGAAGTTCATTCCTAATTTCGCTAACATAGCAAAACCAATGACACTCAAATTAAAGAAACGAGCAGTCATAGACCCAACCGAGGAAAAATACGTCGAGGCCTTCGAAAAGTTGAAAGTACTTATCACCTCAGACCCCATCCTCGCATTCCCAGATTTCGAAAAAATGTTCACGGTAACAACCGATGCAAGTAACATTGCATTAGGAGCGGTGTTGTCACAAGACCACAAACCAATTTGCTACGCAAGTAGAACCCTAAATGAACACGAAATCAATTATTCAGCAATAGAAAAGGAATTACTAGCTATAGTTTGGGCAACTAAGTATTTCAGATCATACCTGTTTGGTAGAACGTTTGAAATATTAAGTGATCATAAACCCTTGGTTTGGTTGAATAACCTCAAGGAACCAAACATGAAGATGCCGGTATCCAGCCAAATTAAATCACGCCACCCTCCAAAATCAAATACTAACCAGGAAAGGAGAACCATGTATCCGATGCGCTATCAAAGTAAAAATTAACGAAAACCTAGGAGGGACATCCATTAATAGTGATTGTGCAACGGTCCAGCGGAAGAAGATAATACAAATTATATTCCACTTACAGAACGATCAATCAATTACTATAATAGGCAAATAGAACTGATTAAAGGTAACGCCCCGAATCCCAATCCGAGCATCGTAATATGAAAAAATCACATCTACTGAAATGACAGACATTAGCAAGAAAAACGTCAATAAAGGAATACCGTCGGAGAAAAAGAGTGCATTATATTTCCATAATGAAATCTGACTTCCCAGTGTTCAAAGGGAAATTCCTGGAGATAATTGTCCCAATAAGTTGACTAAACTAATTAAATCTTTTTAAAAACTCATAAAAATATTCGAACTACTCCGAATTCAAGGAACAAATATTGAAGAATCATAAAGAGCTACTAGGACCCAGGTATCGAAAAAGTGAATTTTTAAGACGATCAATTCTAGTGACAGTTACAAAAGTTAATCCAAAATATCATCAATGAATGTCCCACGTGCAACGTTGCTAAAGAGATCCGCCAAAGAACCAAACACGATTTCAAATCACCCCCGAAATAAAAAAACATCAGAAAAGTATGTCATGGATTTTATTTACAAAAATCAACATGCCGCTATCATGCATTGATGTATATTCTAAATCAGGCAAATCCCACCATATGTGGATGTTAAAGTCGTGACTGGTTAGAAACCAAGAGGATCCATCATCTCTGAATTTAACGAAATGACATCAGACAACAGGAATTAAAGCCGACAAAGATTCAGCCTCAACTGTGCGGAGCAGCAAGCATGGTTGAATGCGGAAAATGTGAAAATCGAAATCACTACCTGTACCGATCTAAATGTAGAACGGCTACAAAATTCAATAATGAAAAACTCCATACGAACGCTGAGGATAACAAGAGAACAGGCTCACCAAAATTCGAGTTAATTCGTAACTTTAACCATAAAACTGTTCATAATACTACAAAATGTTATAGCTGATATCAAAACTAACGCCGGACTACCAGAAATTATAATAATTTTGAAAAAGGTTAGAAAGATCAATCATTTGAATAACGATAGAATCGACTTTGAAGTAGACACACATTTTACAAGAGCGCACCATTAGTTAAAACAAAACAACCAATCCGTTCAAAAGACAGGAGAAATTCGGCAGGTATAATGATTCTAACTTTGAAGAAAACTCAAGCACTTCTAAAAATAACCATGGATAAAATAAAATTAAAAGAAAGGAAATAATGCTACAAATAATACAATTATTCAATGAATTTGAAATTCCCGAAACCAAGGCAGAGCACAGAATCTACAACTAATTATCAATTATAATCTTACTCCAATGTTCACAGTGCACCGAAGTCTACCGGACAGAATATAGAGATAGATCCATCAACTCAAGGAATGGGATCTCATATTCAAAACAGATACCATTAATATACCCCATTAATTACGAAGAAATAATTTAACAATTAAAATAACAAGAACAGATGAAATATATCAATAGTTTACTAATAAAGCAAAACTATAATAACGTAATCCAAGTTCAGCGATATTTAGTCGAGAAATGGACCCAACGTGAATTCAACGGCATAAAAAAGCCAAAAGAAACAAAAGAGGCCTTATTAAAATGCAAAAGGCACAATCTATAAATATCTAGGCAGAGAACGTTAGATCAAGATGATAAAGTCGAACTAGAAACGAAACGGTAAAAATCTGGGAGCCAAGTGTCCAACCTAATCAACTAAACTTCTGGCTAGAAGCAATTGCCGACGGCAAGACCGCAATAAAGGTGATAAGCCATCTTCAAAGGAACTACACCTAAGTGCCTTGTCAATAAATTAAACAAGCTAAATAAATTTAAATTTTTATATTATTTAAAATTGATAGAAATAAGCAATTAGAAATACTAATATTTAACCTTCAACATTAAACTGAGTACGAAGAGGATATTGAATTAGGCATGCAAACTAACAAGATTAGGGATTTTAATCCAAAATTATTAAAGCAGGATTACCTGAAACACATCGATTCAGAGAAATTATTAAATATCAAAACATCTACCTGGTTGAAATCAGACACTAACGAAAACTAATAATTTCCAACATCCCACGAATCAGAAATATTCCTATACTTAGATCCCATATCCAGATGAAGACAATAAATTCGAGATGCAAAAGAATTATAACGTTCTAGAAAACGAGGTATATGAGAAAGAATCAAAACGAAATACTAAATGACGAATGTATATCACGACAATAGAGAAAAAACAAATAGCAAACAAAATGTCAAATACACCAAAGCACACCAAAACTTTTAGAAATAAGTTTCATAGAACCCAATATATTGTTAACTTGAAAATTATTTGAAGATTTATTAAACCAAGATTGCCTAAACCAAGAAACAAAATTATCTAGGCAACGCATTAATAAAAATACATAATAAAAGGGTACAATTAAATGAATTCTGAATATCTAACCTTAGTACCAGAAATTTGCACAAAGCATATACATCAACAATAACGTAACAAAATTAAACCATTGTCTTATTTGCAAACCAAAGAAATCGTAATAGAAAATACGCGATTAAATAATGTATTACATGTAACCTCAATACTGCTATTTGTCATAATCATAGTAGGTTTATTATTTTATAGCAAATTGTTTAATCTAAGCTAAACAATAAGCCTAAACCCGACTCACAAATAGAAACATCTCTAGACGAAGACGAGGAATCCCCAGCGACACAGTTTCAAATGCACCTGAACTATATCCAAGGATAATCACGGTAAAACAACCGAGGACAGGCTTAAATCTAACGATTGGGGAGTGACATATCTATAGTCCATGCTCCGCATACCCTTATCTATGTCTGAAACCCTGCACCCACATACTATAAACAATCCAACACCCTCAGCTTCGAATCCCATAAACAATCCCACACTCTGAAGTGGACCACTTGTAGCCGATAGCCGGCAATGTAAAACAAACACCCTAAGCTAGGAGTCGAACATAAAACAATAGATGCCGCGTATCCAGCCGTACTAGAATCACGCCACCCTCCAGATCAATTACTAATCGATTCTCAAGAACCACGCCATCCTAGCTCACCAATCAGAATTGGGCACAAAACCAAGGAGGCCACATCCACCCCAAGTAATGCAACACCGATCATACGCAACGGAAGCCTTTCATCAAAAGCCGCCTTCCAAAACTTCGATCGAGTCACGTACTCCATCTCCGAAGCCGAAGCCGACGCCGAAGCCATCGCCCCGAATCTTCCGAGCATCGTAATATAAATAGTCTACATCTAAGGAGGGACTTCAGTTCTGTTCAAGACAAACGTCAATCGCGACACCGTCGGAGAATTCAACCAAGTTAATTCCGTTTAAGACATCTGACCTTAGTCATCGTCGGGGAAATTAACTAACAATTGTACGCTAAGTTTAAGTGAATAAATAAATCTTTTTAAAACTTAAACTCGAGTGTCGCATATTTAACTGGCGCAGTCGGTAGGATCTCAGTTAAAAGTAAATTTTTTTTTTTTAAGACGATCAATTGGCGTAGTGACAGTTACAGTGCGTAATAACCTACAGTGATCAGAGAAAAGTAACGCTATTACTAAAGAGATCCGCTGAAGAAAAAGAATCTACACACGATTCAAACTCAATTAATATTAGTGAAAAAAAAAATATAACAAACTACCCATACAAAATAAAAATCAACATGCCGCTATCAGAGTTACACTTGAACCAAGCCCTGAAGTCAATCAGGCAAGTCCCACCATATGATGGATGCCAAGAACGTCTAAGCTCGTTCATAAGCAGGATCGAGTACATCTCTGAATTGTACCCAACAGAAGACATCAGACAACAGACTGTGTGTACGGAGCCACTGAGGGTCAACTGTGCGGACGAGCACAACTTTTGTCACAAAGCCTTCAACCCAATACCTGGACCGATCTTAAAGGCAGCCTTAATCAGCAAATTCAGCAATCACACTCCATACGAGACGCTGCTACAACAACTACATGACACCAAATTCAATGGGTGTATTCGTAAGTTTGTAGAAGAACTGGAAATTAAATCAAATGTTATAATAAGCAAACTAAATCTGAGACTAGCCCAGAAAATAAAATAATCTTTAAAAACGCTCTGGCAAATGCCACCAGACATACAATTGAAGATGCTTTACCCAATAAATTGTTCATCATTTTAGCAAAGAATGACATTTCTACTATAGCTAATCTAGAAAAAAATCAGCTCAAAGAGTTAGGAATCTACGAAAATTTCGTAACCGATAACAAGAATCACGAACACTCCAAGAAACGTAAATAACAATCGTAGGAATGTTGGAACTTATTACCCTCGTTATAGTTATAATGATTCTGACAATCAAAACTCAAAGCACTTCAGAAATAACCATGGATCGAATAGAAATAATTCAGGAAATAATGCTGCAAATAATCAGGATTATTGAAGGAATTTAGAAATTCCTCAAACCAAGGCAAGAGCCCAGAATCCACTAACTATCAAATCAATCAGACTCAGGCGGGTGGCAATGCACCGAATCAGCCGGTCAAACGATCAAGGGAAAGTCAAAGTGGACAAGAAAAATGGATGTAAATTTTCAGCAGAGTGCCTCGGAAGACCGAGGAAGACCATATATAGAAATAATAGTAAATAATAAAAATTAAGAGGTATCGCGGACTCCGGGATCGTCAATAAATATAATAAAGGAAAATTATACAGATTCTAAAGTCGATACGACAACCTCACGGTCCATACCATCAATGGACCCATCCGTCTCGACTAAGAGCATTACACGTAATGCAACCAAAAATTGTCCGACAAAACAATTTTATATTCATAATTTTTCTGAAAATTATGATATACTCTTAGGCAGAGAATGTTGATAGCAAAGCCGTCATTGATTACCGAAACAGAAACGGTAACGTTAGGAGAAAGGTCATACCCAATCATCCAAAGTGGAGAAGCAATTGCCGACGGCAAGACTCGCACACAAAGGTGATGTTTTCATTCAAAAGGAAGATATAAATCACACCTCTATGCCAATTCCATCTCCTGAAGGAGAGCAATACCTTCGTTCAAGCGTTAGAGAATGATTTAGGGAATGTAACCAGCTAAGGTTAAACATTTAAATGACGAAGAAAAAGAAAAGAGAAAGTTCTCAAAGAAAGTTCTAAAGAAGGAAACCTTTAAAACAATAAAGCACGAAATTAAAACCCATCGCGAAGATCCTGTATATATCGTCGGACTATACAAATATGCTCAAATACACGATCAAGAAGTGAATCAACAAATCAAAGACATGATTAGACAGGGAATCTGTAAGTCGAATTCCTCCCTATTGTGCACCCATTTCTATGATACTCAAGAAAATAGATGCTTCCAGGAAAGCAAAATATCGAATGGTAGTAGATTTATAGAAGTCTAAAACGAGGTGACAATCAAGGATAAATTTCCACCCATCAAATTCCCATGGAACCTAGCTTAATCCCAAACAATCATTACGAGTTCACTCTGTATGCCTTAGCCAACTTTCACTGCCCCCGCCACATTTCCTCTCAAAGATAGAACAATCTGTTAGAAGATTTAATTTTCAAAGATTGCCTTGTGTATCTAGACGACATCACATTCATTCCACGTCATTGGAAGAACATTGTTGTCACTTAAAAAGGTCTTTGGAAAGTTAAGAGATGCAAACCAAAACTTCAAAATGGATAAGTGCGGAATTCTGAATTTCAGCTTCTAGCCTTTGCTTAAGCCGGTTGTGTTTTTTCTCTTTGTTCTGCTCCTCCGCCCTTTTGCTTAAATATCATACAACATTGTTGTCAATTTGTTTTGATATATCATCGCATCTCTTAATTTGATTATACTTTGTGTTAATCCCCAGTGTTTCGTTTGTAAACTAGTGCTTAATATAAATACAATATTCGCAACGTAACGCATCGGACTCGTGCAGGCAATTTGTTATTGTTTTTACCCAGTCTGCTTTTGTTATCGTTTCATCGGTGTGCACTGTTTCTCGCGCATCAGCGTTTGCATCCCCCACTCTCTCGAAG
>CM017779.1:4564815-4582001 GCA_008121275.1 Drosophila lowei
TTATGACGTATTGTAACATTCGTGGACCTACTTTCCATTTTTTAGTTGTTGGATGATGGAGTGGATTCCTATTTTGTCGAAAGCTTTGGTGAAGTCAAGGGATATTAAGGTGAGATGTTTTTAGGGCAATGGCTCTGGTAGCTAGGTGGTCTACGTAGAGTAGACTATCTATTACCGATTTGCCTCTTTTAAAACCTAGTTAGCTGTTGTGAATTAGTTTGTTGTTCAAAACAAAACCCACAAACTTTTGCCACTATCTTATCGAGCGTTTTGGCTAGGCATGAATTAAGTGATATGGGTCTGTAGGATTTTATGTCTGTTAGTGGTTTTGTGGTTTTAGAATCGGAGGACTAGGCTGAGTTTGAGCAATTGTGGGATGTATGAGTCGAGTATTTTGTTAAAGTGGTTTATTATTCTGATTTTGTGGGTGGGGGGTGCGTTTTTATCATGGAGTAGGAGATGCGGTCAAGGCCGGGGTGTTGCCTTTCAGGAGTACAGTGTTGATGAGAATTCTATGAGTGTAATGTCCTTTTCGATTTCTAGTGCTGATGGAGTTGGGGTATAGTTAATAAGAGAGTCTGTTTGGGATTTGTTCGAACGGAATGTTGGGGAGAAATTACGATCGTGAGCTTCTTCTGACCACGTGTGGGCGAAGGAGTTGGCTATTTCAGTTTGGTTGGTTGTGTCTGATTGGGTGTGGGGTAGAGTGTCCCTTATTTTTCGAAAGTAAAATTTGAACACGCATACCCTCTATTTTACTTTTGTATCCAAATAACTAAAAAATTATTTTGGCTTTTAAATTACATTAAACCGTGCCGAATCGTGTTCGAAGTTGTGATTTTAACCCCATACATTTTACATTTAGGTTTCTGGCAACCTGTTTGTTACTCGCGTCAAATTTAATTTGTATTCCTTGTTTGACTAAATATAATATATGTATAAAACATATATATACATTTAAAAGTATATTTTAAATATATATAACACACATGTATAACAAAAAGGTTAAATTTAAATCACAACGAATACTTGGGTTTTTATAAAGCGATGTGGCATCTCTGTTCACTGTTCACTGAACATATGGCAGACCCCTTACTTTGTGTTTTTGGCGGCAAAGCGTTTACCAAGTAATAAAACACAATATAATATTTTTAACAATGGCTCAAGTGTTACGCAGCTCCAAGCAGCAAATTTTTTAGTTGGTGATATAAATCATCAAATAGTTGGCGCAAAACTTCCGTCGAATCGTCAAGTGCTTGCGGTTCTTTTACAATACGCGTGAAATAAAATTGACAACAAATGAAAGTGCTAATCTGGCCCGAATGCATTTCTTTTGGGAAAAGCAAGAATACCCACAAAATCTTTGCATAACTGTGTAAAGAAGCTACTATGCTTACATCAAGCTTGGAGACCTTCAAAAGATGCTAAAAAGTATCAGAAAAGTATAGATCCCGTAGAGACCATTTTGTTCAAACTTTGGACAATTTGTTTGATATTGCCCATTCAAGCAATGGAAATAATCAAAATTGAAGAGGATAAAAAGTTTCTGCAGTGCCAAAGAAAAGCAGGAGACCCGGCTGCTTGGGTGGAGGGAAAAATTGGCCAATAAGGAAGAACGCTCTCAAACAAGGCGTTTGAAAGAAGAAACCCGGCAAAGAAAGCATGATTCTTCATTGGATTTCTTCGAATTTTGATCTTCACACACAGGTAATTTATATGAAATTATTCTTAATTATTTTAGAACTTTACTATTTAACTTTGTAGGATGATTCACTGTCAAGTTGGAAGATAGAGCTGAAAGCTCCATAACTCCATGATAACCGAAAGTGGTCAGCCTCAAAACATAAAAAGACGTGGTAGCAAAACTTCATCACTCCGAAGCTCGTGGCTGCCTTAGATAGGTGCCAGCAGTGTAAGGGACTCTGTTTACGTTCTTCAAGCTACAGAGGCACTTGGTTACAATTTTGATGAGCTTAGTATTAACAAGTCTACCATTCAACGAATTCGTACAGAAAGTCGGAAGAAACGCCTATAGCGATAAAGAGGATTTCAACAATAATATCCCAGGGTCAGTCTGCACTGGGATGGAAAGCCCAGCTCTAGATGGTCGAAGCTGTAAGGAGGAACGTCTTCCAATTGTAATCGCATTTGACAATACAGAACAACTCATTGCAGTGCCACATCTGCAAAATTCGACAGGTAAAAGCAAGCACAAGCTGCTTGGAATGCGGTTCTTAAATGGAATCTTGAAGATTGCGTACAAATTTTTGTTTTGATACAACAGCTTCAAACACAGGTCGGTTTAACGGCACGTGCTTATTGTTAGAGCAAAAATTTGATAGAGATTTGCTATATTTTGCCTGTCGCCATCATATCTACGAGCTTGTGCTGAAAAGTGTTTTGAAGTAAAAGTTGCAGAAATAGCAAGAAGTCCAGATATTCCCCTTTAAAAGCTTAAGGATACTTGGAAAAATCTGGATTTCAAAATTACAATCTGGTCTACAAACTGTGGAAGCGCACTTTAGCCGTTCTAAATATAATGAGTGGTTGGAATTTTTCAAGCGAAACTGAAAGAAAATTTTGCTAGAGGAGACTTCCGGGAGTTAATTGAGCTCTCCATAATATTCCTAGGTGGCGATAGGACGGGAACAGAAAATAAGACCTCCTGGCGCGATGCATCAAGCTCGATGGATGGCACGAGCAATTTACACCTTAAAATGGCAATTTTAAGCTCTCAGCTCAAGCTCAGTGAAAAGATATCGCAGCTATATACGACCTGTCATTGTTCATAGTATCTACCTATGTGAAACCATGGCTTGAAAGTTCCTCGGCTGTGAAAGAACGGTATCAGGATTTATGAAGAAATTTTGTCACCATTCATGGTATCTACATGTTGAAATATCAATTCTCGCACTTTTTGATGACGACGTTACTTTTGATGTAACGGAAAGAATGGTCACGAATTTGACTAAAAAAATAGATCCAGTTTAGAAAAACGATATTTACCATCGATGGAAGATTTTAACGGTGCACTTTTTGGTAATTAATATTAAAACCTTTTAGTATTAACTCAAATATGCAATTTTTGTTTTCTTTCCATTTTAGACAAACACATGGACGATTTTATATCTATAAAAGCAGGACATCATTTGATCGCCTTAAAATTGATGACAGTTTTTGAGTCTGTGCCCTTCATCATGGAACAGTAACCCATCTTACTTAAAAGCAAGAAGAGTCTTTCATTACTTAAGGGTAAATGATACAGCAGAAAGAGCTGTAAAATTGATGCAAGACTTTCACGGCCGTCTAACAGTGGATGAGGAACAAAAAGAGTTTTTGTTACGTTGCGTTCAGGAGCATAGAAAAATGTACCCGGATTGTAAAAAGGAGACTTTAAAAGAAAATATTCCCAATAAAATGTTAGAATTGCGTACATTGATTAAAATTTTACCTATAATTTATTTTATATGTAAAATCGGTGACAAAGTAAAATATCTCAAAAGCCTTTCACATATGTAAAACTTTGAGTGGGATTCGGCATGGGTTAATGACAAAATTTTCAAATAATATTTAAAACACATACTTTAAGGCAAAAGGAAAAAATAAGAGGGTATGCGTGATTGAATTCGGAAAAAAAAAATTTTGCCCCATATAAGGGACACTCTAGTGTGGGGGTTATAGATATTGTGTATATTTTTAACAGGGTAAAGTCCGCATAGTCGTCTGATGTTAGACCATGTTGAGGATTGCTGAGTTAGGTATTTGGGCTGTGAAGTCAAGAATCGATTTCTGTTTAGCTTCCCTGATTGCTCTTGAATTTGGCACTTGCTTTTTATATTCTATGTAGGTGGTGTTGTTTATGTCTCGTTTGAGCTTATTCCATTTAGTGATTTTTAAACTTTTAAGGATTGCTAGCTCTTTGTTCCACCAGGGAACGGTACGGGGGAGGGAGAAAGTGGTGTTTTGGGGATGGAAAGATGGGCGCTTTGGATTATTATTTTTTAATTAGAGCGTTTTCCTGTTGACGTTGTCGCTTGTTTGGGTAGTGGAGTTGAGTTTATGGATGTGTTTTGGTAGAGGTCCCAGTCGGCTCTTTTCAGTTTGAAGGACGGTTTAGAGGTAAATTTTGGGAGGGATGGGTTGTTGAAGAGAGAGATTAGTATGGGGAAGTGGTCGCTACCGTGGAGGTCGTCTATTACTTCCCAGAGGAGTTCAGGAGCAATAGTTGCTGATGCTAGGGAGAGGTCAATGTGGGTGAATGTCTTGTGTGTTGAGAAGTGGGTGGGGGATTTGTCGTTTAGGAGGATGTAGTTGGAATGGTCTAGGAAGGAGGCTAAAGTTTTCCCTCTTGGGTTGGCCTTAGGTGAGCCCCAGTAGGGGTGCCAGCTGTTAAAGTCTCCTAGGACTAGGGTGGGGTCGTTTGTGGTTAGGGTCAGGACGTTATGTAGATTGCGGGCGTTGAAGGGTTTGTTTGGGGAGATGTATGAGGATATGATGTTGACTTTGGATTTGGATTTGATGTTGACACCTACTGCGTCAAAGTCGGAGTTGAGAGGGATTTGGGTGTGGGATATGGAGTTGTGTATGAGGATGGCTGTGCCTCCAAAAGCATTAAGCTGGTTATAGCTGCAGTATATTGAATAGTTGGTTAGTTAGTTGAGTCCTATTTGATCATAAGATGTGTTTTAACAGCCATATAGCCGCAACAGTAAATAAAGCTAAGGGTGTTTTAGCGTTCATCAAGCGTTGGTCCAAGGAGTTTGTCGACCCGTACGTGACGAAACAACTGTATATCTCGTTAGTACGTCCGATATTGGAGTATTGTTCTTGTGTGTGGAGCCCGCAGTATAAAGAGCAGCAGGTTGTTATTAAATCAGTGCAAAAGCAATTTTTAATTTTTGCCCTTCGTAATTTAAGCTGGGACTCGGGTAGAATCTTGCCACCCTACCGATCTAGACTAAATCTTATTGACCTGCCTTACAGAATCTGTAATGGGGTAATGTTCGTACATGAGTTCCTTTCCCTCGGGATTGTTGATCCTCTTTGTCATATTTATTGATTCTTTGCTGTTCCATTTAGGCATCGGTAGGCCTTTTTAGGGTTTCTAGGCTAACGCTTAACCCCATATGTAGGTCTACTCATGCCTCCACATGAACTCCTTTAGGGTTATGCATATTACAACCATAGCTCCCTCTGTCATACCTTATCCCTGAACTATCCCTTGGCTAATAGCATGTATGTTGTAATCACCTAATTCTTTTTAACAAACTTTTAACTTCTCTGCTTTCTCCTTTTATAACTAAGTTTCATTATAAGCAGATAATTGTTAATTAAATAAATAAATAAACGAGGGGGAACGTTGTGAGTTGCTGCTGCGACCGCAACTCTACATTTATACCACCCGATACATAGTCAGTATGGCTACACTAAACGACAAAGAGTGCGTGCGAGAGACAGAAAATCAATTGAAGACGCGTGTCGACGGGCGCTGCGTAGCCCTCGCAAATTGATTTGTTACTTTTGGCTATAATAATAATCCGATCTTACTCGGATTCGGCCTTGGAGTTCGGCAATCTGGTAGATATGGCCATTCTCTATGATTGTAGTTTTTAATTTCTCTCTATCTTCAAAATTGTGGTTGCCACAGATTTTCGTTGTTTATGGCTGCGGAAGGGTGGGGCGAAATTTTGAAAACATAACAGTGAGCTATCAACAGTGAGTTCTGCAGTGAAAAATTACAAAATAGTTTTTTTAGCAGTGAGAGCTCGACAGTCAGGTCGAATAGTCTCTGAAATCTGTGGATGCTCCAGATTTTCGTCCTTTGCGGGGGCGGAAGGAGGTGGGGGCGAAGTTTTGAAACAAACTCGTCAAGGTCCGATATTCCAGGAGTGTGGATGCAAATTTGGTTGCTCTAGCTCTTATAGTCTCTGAGATCAGGCGCTAATGTTTTGCGCCATGCAAAAGCCGGCTATGATACGTGTGTGTTAGAGAGAGACAGGGCGAGAAAAATGAAATTCGTTTTCTTCATTCTGGCTATAATAATGATATGATCTGATTCAGATTCTGCAGTCTAGAAGATATGGTCATTTTTCACGATTCTGCGTTTTTGGTTTTTCTCGTATCTTTAAAATTGTGGATGCCACAGATTTTCGTTCTTGAGGGGGCGGAAGTGGGCGGGGCGAAGTTTTGAAATACACTTGTAACAGTGACATATCACAGAAGTCTGGATACAAAATGTCGTTGCTCTAGCTTTTTATAGTCTTTGAGCACTAGGCGCCAATAGGGACGGACAGACGGACAGACGGACGGACGGACAGACAGACATGGCTCAATCGGACTCGGCTATTGATGCTGATCAAGAATTTATATACTTTATGGGGTCGGAAACGCTTCCTTCTGGACGTTACACACATCCATTTTCACCTAATAAATCTATTATAATACTCATTTTGAGTATCGGGTATAAATATCTGCCATCTCGGCCACCCTCAAAATACCAATTACTAACAAATAAAAATTATAACGTTTCCAAAATCATTAAATTGTGAAATTATTGAACAATTATAGTCAGGAAAGCTCGTTGTCTCAACATTTGGTGACCTCGACGTGATCGTTAATAACAATTTAGATATAAACAATTATAATCTGAAAATTATCTACTTAACATAACTGTTTTAACGCGAATCGGTTAGTTCTCATTTCGGCGCGCGCTTGCTCACAAGCACTAATACAGCTACGTGCATTAGCGGCTTCGGGTTCGCAGCACTTGCGCTTGCATACCAAAAAAAATCAAACGGTTGCTTTTCGATTCTTCTTTGTGCTTTGCTCGCTGCTGCCTGTCGAAAATGGTTGAGTCCAATGACTTGCCGGAAAACAGGGTGTCTTTTACAAACCAAAGGCACTCTCAATATACAACAAAGCCGTTTCACTTCGAAAGACGATATTGAGTGATGAAAACAAACCTAATCAATGAAAATGCGCTAAGTGTCCATTTAAAATTTTGGAAAATGTCCGGACTCCATTTAATGTTACTCATTCTAATTTAGAAGAGCTTAATTGAACGAAATGGCAGCGACGAAAAACATTTTTGAGGATTTGGCAATCGAAATCAAAGTTCGTATTCGCTTCGCAGGAACCCAGAACATGCCGCATCACTCAACGAGGATATGATCAACGTTACTGCCTCCGGAAATGTACGGTCACGATATCATATCCTGACATTAAACTTCCTACTTTCGGTGGAGGTTTTACTGAATAACTTTCACTCGAATTCCAGTAATAGATCAGGAGCCCGTTCTATCAAAAGATTGAGAAGCAGCAGCTGCGTCATGTTTTGGATGGACCTGCCCTGAGTTTTGCTCTTTGAAGCAATTTTGGAGCAATTATGAAGATTGGACATCTTAAACAATCGTTTCAATAATACGTGTAATCTTTTCAGGCACATGTCGCTGAGATTCTGAGGCATGAGAAAGGTTGAAAGATGGGTCCAACCAAGCTACGTACATTATCGGACGTCATAGCGCTAAGGTCGATGGGTACCATCGTTTCCACAACTACGTATCTTGACTTTATACCAGGACCAAATGGGAGGATCCTTCGCGCCCCAATGTAATACCAACATGGGACCTTTTTCGGCTTTTGGAGATGAGATGGCAAACCATGGAGACCATGGATCAAGCTATGTTGATTCAAAACCCATAGCAGTCAGGGTTGAGTGCATAAACGAATCACTCATTCAAAACACAGTCTTGTTGCTACAAAATACAATCGTATTGGAATGTGTGTTCTGTGATAATAAAGGGCATAACATTTACAGCTGCACTCGCTTTCTAAACCTTTCGCTATCTTTGTCTTAGAGAGGCAAAAGGAAGCTTTAGAGTTTGCTTCCAACTGTTTGAAGAAGGGGACATCGGAATACCTCCTGCAGTTCAGGCTCTTGTCGCACATGCGGTGAAAACATCATACCCTTTTGCATATCAGCAATCCCTCTGCCTACGCCAGTTACCACGAAACCTACGAGCGCTATTAGGTCGCCTATTCAGACAGACTCATGCTCAGGCCCCAATCTTCCAAGTTCTCTTTGTTGCCGCTTCATCACCATGTTTCGCCTCCTGCTCAGAATCTTAGCACAGACGTGCTTCTAGCCACGCCAGTCATTATGATAAAGAGTCGATTTGGTGATCTTCTTCCTTTGCCGGGCTCCTTCTGGATTCAGGCTCTCAGATTAATTTAATAACCTCTCGTTTTTTTGCTCAGAAGCTTCAGCTGAAACGAGCCAAAGGGTCGGTATCAGTATCCGGTATCGGTGCTGATTCTGCATTTCACACGGAAGGTTCAGGTAATTTGGCCATTCGATCCAGGGACTTCGATTACCCACAAGGCTCAGAGCTCTTGTTTGCTCTACGTATTACAGGAAACCAGCCTGCTTCTTCATTTGATGTATCCAAAATGGAAAATGCCATCCAATATCAGCCTTTGCTGACCCAATACACTTCAAAAATCTCAGCGCATGGACGTACTTATTGGAGCCGTACTTACTTATTTTTACGAGATCTTATGGGTTGGACAGATCAAAGTTGGAGAAGGGACTTCCTATAATACAAATAACCCGTCACGGTTGGGTTGTCACAGGTGCAGGTCATTATTCCACAGCCCAGTGCCCTAGCTGCCTCTAGTTCGACGGAATTGAGTCAAACGCCTACCGTTGGTTTGATGAGCTTAGTGCGAAGGTTCTGGGAAGTGGAAAACTGCCACGGTCCTGCTACAGAAGCAACAAAGGAGGAAATTGCTTGCGAGGAACATTTTAAAAAAAACATTGCGGTCGGCTTCCAAGTGGCGAGTACTGCGTTAAATTGTCTTTAAAGCTGAGTGACAGTCTTCTTTGGAGATTCATATCAACAAGCCTATCGCAGATTCCTCAATCTAGAGCGCAAGTTGGTTCGCAAACCACTTCTTAAGGCCCAATACGCCGCATTTATAAAGGAATACGTCGATTTGAATCACATCTCCTGTTAAAAGTGACTCCCACTTTAACAATGCAAATTTTTTCTTCCTCATCACCGCGTCTTAAGAGAAGACAAAGCCACCAACAAAACTCCGTGTAGTTTTCGACGGATCCGCTTGTACATCTACAGGATATTCCCTCAACGATATATTGATGTCAGGGGCCCAACAATTCAGTTAGTTACGACTCTTCTCCGATTTCGTACCGTTCGTATAGCGTTGACTGGTGACATTTGTAAAATGTATAGATGCGTCCGTGTCTCGCCCCAAGATAGTTTTTTGCAGTGCATACTGTGGCGTGACTCACCCTCGAGGAGCTAAGAACATTCAAACTGATACCGTGACCTATGGAACGAAACCAGCAGCATTTCTGGCCGTCCGTTCTATGCACCAACTAGCGGTAGACGAGAGTTCTTCATATCCAATGGCTCTGAAGTTGTGCTGCGGGACTTTTACGTGGATGATTTGCTAACGGGGGAAAGCAAATGAGGTGCTGAAAAATAATTCGCCAGGTGTCAGGACTCTTAGCCAAAGGAAATTTCAAGATCAGGAAATGGTGTTCCAACGATACATCTGTACTCGATCAAAACCCAGTGAAGATAGGGAAACATTTGTTAAATTCACTGATGGCAGCGATGTAACCAAGACGCTTGGGTTTAGCATGGAATCCCACTTTCGGATGAGCTATTGTTTTCATTCTGTCCCAATCAAGTCCCTTCGAAACCAACTAAGCGAGTTGTATTGTCAACTATTGCACGATTTTATGATCCACTCGGACTTATAGGGCCAGTAATTACTAAAGCAAAAAATATTTCTAGCAGCTGTGGAAAAAAAGCTTCATTGGGATGAAAGTCTGCCAGTCTCCTTACGCACAACTTGGATCGACTTTATTCAGCAGTTTGACTCTATGCAACAAATTTCTTTCCCGCGCCTATCGTTCCTTCGAAGCAGCAACCTTGAAATGCATGGATTTTTTGTGATGCCAGCATGAGTGCTTATGGAGCTTGCATCTACGCTGTTTCGCAAGGCGACAATGGAGTCAAGGCAAATCTTCTATCTTCCAGATCTCGTGTAGCGCCATTGAAGACTATTACAATACCCAAGTTGGAATTATGTGGTGCAGCGTTACTCGCTCAGCTTATGCATGAAGTGACTTTGATGAACTTCAATTGCTCTTATTATTGCTGGGTGTGACTCCACAGTCGTTTTGGCTAGGATCAAGAATCAGCCATCCAACTTCAACGTATTTGTCGCTAATAGACTTTCTGTTATTCAGGAACTCACATCTGGAATGTCTTGCTGCACGTACCAACTGATCCAAACCCTGCCGATATGCTTTTCGAGGATCATTACCTGCTGAGCTCATCAATTCTCATCTTTGAAGTATATGGGCCTACATTCTGGAACAGCCAGTAAAGATCAATGGCCTATACGCCTGCTCTTCCAGAGCCGGTTTTGGAGGCACGAAAACCATACTAATTACAAACTGCGCAAAAATATTTGGTGGAAGAATCATAGTTTGTAAATTCCTTCCCCAAAATGGAACGAATTTTTGCGTATGTATGCAAAGTTCATTCATCGACGAAAGTCAGGAATAACTGTGGAGGACTTGCGTTTGGGAACCGAACTTCTTCTCCGCCTTACTCAGCAATCTCGTCTATCTACTAAAAATAAGAGTCCTGAAACCCGAAAGGACATCAAGGCTTCAAGCTCGATCGCCTGGCTTTCGCCATTTTTAGATGATTGCGGTTTTGCTTCGAGTTGGAGGGCGTCTTAAAAACTCTACCTTGGACTTTGAAGCACGGCATCCCATAATATTGCCCAGGAATCATTCCATCACTTCTGCTCTGATACGGCACTTAAACAAAAACACCTTCACGCTGGACCCCAGTCGCATTAGCCATCATTCGTCAAACGTCCTGGCCAATCGGTGGCCGAAAGACCGTAGCACACGTAATACAAAAAGTGTGTCAGATGCTTTAGGAGTGAAGCTTCGAACTCGAGAAAATAATGGCAGATCTTCCGGTGGACAGAGTTAGCGAATCTCATGCATTTTAGTTACCGGCGTGGACTTTGCGGTCCGTTCCTGTATAAATCAGAAGTTCGAAACCGGCCCCACTAAAGTGCTACATGAGCATTTTTATATGCTTCTCCACCAAGGCGGTTCACATCGAGCTTTGGAAGGACTTTACAACGTCGGCGTTCCTCTCTGCTCTTCGCCGTTTTATTTACACCCGTGGAAGACCGATTCGTATTTGGTCAGATAATGCCACAAATTTTGTTGGAGCGCGGAACGAACTGGCGGAACTTTAAGTCGCTATTTGTAAGCGACAGTCATCAAGAAGCCGTGCATCAAGCTTTTTTGTCTCAACGATTGCATCGATTGGCGTTTCATTCCTCCTAGATCGCCACATTTTGAGGATTGGGAGGCGTCAGTCAAGCTTGCTAAACATCATCTTCGACGCGCCCTTTGATCCGCGCTTTTGATTTTGATGATGCGCACTCTCGCGTAAAATCTGTGCAATCATTAATTCAAGGCCATTGTTTAGTCTTTCAGAGAACCCTGCAGATCTCGATGTACTCACGCCCAGCCATTTTCTGGTTGGCGCCCTATCACAACCTTGAGCCTGACTTTGACTTGGTTCATTTAAACGTCGATCGCTTGACCGTTGGCAGAAGGTCACACAGCTTCAGCAAATTTTGGTCTCGCTGGCGCTAATCTTATTTAACCACTCTTCAAGAAAGAACGAAGTGGCGCACCTGAAATACTGAGCTTCACGTTAATGATGTCGTTCTTGTTAAAGACGAGAACTTCCCTCCGCTGAAGTGGCCTCTAGCGAGAATCCTTGAGCTCATCCCAGGAGCTGATGGCGTATCTCGAGTCGCCTTGATCAGAATGGCTACAGGTGCTAGCCGAAGAGCACTTGCAAAATTATGTCTATTGCCTCTATGAGATGAGGTGAAAAGGCATGGATCCTTCCACGTGGGAGTATGTTCGGGCGAAGCCCGAGTTAAAATTTTTACTCGTCTTTCTTTTTTCCTATATTCCTTTTTTTTCCATTTTGGTCATTTATCTAATGTAACGTAAACGAATTTTCCTACCGCTGCTCGCTCAGCAACATTCGCAGCATTTAATCATCCTGGTTTATCTCCCTCGCTCTTTTATATGGTATTTCCCTTACTGCCGTTGACGACTATAGCTGCGCCTGGTGGTGGTTCTGCATGATATAGTTGGATTTGGTGGTTTTTTCAATGGCACCGTTACTTTCTCGAGATGGCTCGCTTGTCCTAATCCAAAGTTAATATCAGCTCTAATATATGGCAAATGTGCATGTACTCATTTCGTCGTAAACCCTGAACACAAAAACAACCTATAATAAAATTTGCAAACGTTCTCGAAATCGCAGTTAATTCAGAAATTATTTGAAAAATCTAGTTCCGAAAAGGATTTGTTGTCCTTTAAAAAAGGCCATAAAAGCTCGTGATTTCGATCATTTACTGTGGTCGTGAAAAACTCAACCCAGTTTCATGCCATTCTGTCGGACACATATCCAATATGCGTGTATATGAACGATGTGTTTATGCTATAGTTTTTTGTAAATACGATACAATGGTTTAACGGGACAGTGTTTGTCAGGTACTTTTGATGCTGGTCCAAAGGCATGCATTTATTTTAAAGGAAAATGTTGAGAAGAACGGAAGCAATTGAAATATTCCCTAAAGTGATTCAATAGGGTTTTGATCGGTAACGGGGTCTTGCCGTATCAATAGGAAACGAGGACGAATATAGCCGTGTTGAAGATGGTGCGACCGACAATTCAATCCATAAAATTTGCACAAACGCAGAAAAGTTAATGTTATCGAGATCTTCAGCATTAGACTTACTTTGGTATATAATCGAGGACAAAACATTGATGGAACATGTCAATAAAGATAACGATACCAAGGGATTGATATTCAGGGACTACCATTGTCCCTCTAATTGGTAATTGCGGTGTTTAAGGAACCTTTTTGTTAAATGCTTCGATATTTTATCAAAACTAGCCTTCTGTAGTTTTCATCATTTGCCTATTTTATATTCATTTTGGATCCTTTTGGGATTTTTTTTAGAAGCATATATTTGGAATTTAGATATATAATAAAAAGCATTAGCAGAGTCTTTCTTTCTATGTTGTTTTTTTTTTATCTTGTACGCCTAACTGAAATATGAGCTACCTTTTAAAACGAAATGTGTGCTAGTTTTCAGTTGGTACTTCCATTCGAAGGCACAATAAAACGTCATTCAAGTTTTTACTCGTTGGTGAACCATGGATTTTGTCTACTGATTGTGGAGTTTAATTGGCTGGTATAAATTTGTTGTTAAAGCCGATCAGGCTAATTGACCCTCGTTTCGAGGGAGAAAGTCATTAATTAACCCTTTCAGGACCGCATTAAAGTGGGAGGGTTAAAAAAAATGTCAGGCCATATTATTATTATGACTACGAATGTGTAACCTAAATTTCAAAGCCCTACATACCCTGGTTTGTCCTTAAAGATATACAATAGGCAACATTGAGCCTGGAATGGTATATTTTTTTAATACGGGTAGCCAGCTATTAATGAAGTAAAATTGAACTATCGAAGGCATGCCGTAAAATTCTTAAAAGATTTTTCAAATTTTTTTTGATTTCTTTACTTGGCAAAACTTAAAATGAATTTTCTAAATTTTTCAGCCTCAATTTCACAATTTTCCGACATGTCAAATAAACAGAAGCTGCATCCAAATACGATACATAAAGAATTTTTCGAAGGGGAGCCTTCCAAGGGGAGACGTCAGGCCCGGAACATTTACAGTGCAGAAATCGATACTCAGACAAATTCTGCATCTACCAGAGGAGCCCATTGCAATCAATGTGCTATCTGGTCATATCAGAAAATGCTTTTGCGGGTTCCTGAACATACATGAAATTTTACATGTAGGAGTTCTCGTTCAATGGCAATAATGATCCGATCTTGATTCAGTCGGGAAGATAAGCGGACATTCCCTACGATTCTGCGGTTTTGGTTTTCGTCTTTCTTCTGTGCGTTACACCATCCATTTTCCGCACATACCTCGTTTTGAGTATCGAGTGATTATTTTATTCCTTCAAATCGTTTCTTTAGGAAGATTAGAGTTATATTGTTTCGGCCACATTGTCACGATGTAAAAGGTGGATTTCATCTATTTAATTTCTTATAAATAATTCGTGGCGTAGTAATTCTGGAACCAAAAACGCTTTTTGCTACCCAGTGGATTCTATGAATGTCATTAAATACTACATCAGCAGTATGTACCTACATATTATATATATGCGGGCTGAACTATGGGTTTCTACTAAAATGTTATGATTTCCCTTCGTTGTTGAAATGGTGTTTCAAATTTCTGATTTAATTTGAAGTCACTTCCACCAAATTAAGTGTAAGACTTGCAAAGTGAAAGCTGTCATTACGGCTTAACCCAAAATATATTTGCTGTATTTTTAAAGCACACGTTCAACTTTTGCCTGTCTGTGGAACTACAGTTACCAAATGCCTCTATCCCATAGGTGAGTAACGTACAAAGTATGCTTTGCTATTTGCATCCGAATGTTTACCGGTATAAATCGTTTGGTAACATTTAGTGACCTTAAGATCCCTAGGTTTTCCCACGGCTTTGCTCCGTGATCATCCCACGAAAGCGTATTGTTTAGAATAAAGCCTAAGTTATTTGCCTTCTCTACGTAGCTAATGGGAGTATTTGAGATTTCTACGTGTCTTAATAGTGTTGAGTTTATCTTTTCTTGTTTTGCAGATAATCAAACATTTTGACTTGGTTGGAATTAGGCATAGGCTATTGTGATTAGCCCCACTAATCTTCTCAAGTTCTATATTGCTAACACTAATACACTCATCTATTCTATTTAACGGTCGACTCTTAATTACGTCATCGGCGTACATGTGCACATCACAGTCGGACAATACTATTGGCAGGTCATTTACATAAATGGAGAACAATAATGGACCAAGTACTGATCCTGTGGGACACCACACTTAACATAAGCAAAGACGACATTTCAGTTTCGGTGACAGCAGCCTGACTCCTATTTAAGAGATAAGACGGTAGCAAACCGTACTGCTGAGTCAGAGAAAATAGGTTTACGAAGCTTTGCAATGAGGATACCATGGTCAACTCATTTAAAAGCTTTAGTATAGTCAAGAGGAGCTAGGAATGTTACATTTCGTCGTCCATTCTTTCGCGGATATCCTCTACAATTTGTATTATGGCGGTTGTACAACTTCTATTTCGTCTGAATCCAGATTGGTTGTTGTTAAGTAATGTATGCTCAGAAAGAAATGTATTTATTTGCACAGCCAAAGCCTCGAACGCTTTTGATAGGGCGGTAAAATGGATATTGGCCTGTAATCTTGAAAGTTTACTTTAATTATAGGGACTATTTTGGCCTCCTTCCACTTTTCAGGGAATGTTGATGTAGTAATGGCAGTGTTAAAAATGTAGGTAACTTGCATTAAAATTCGGGGAGAATTATTCTCAGAAATTTAGGGTTCATGTTGTCAGGCCAATCGCATTCGACTTAATCTTAGGTAGGGATTCTAGAACATCACACGGACTAACACAACAGAAACTGAAGCTGGGACAGTGTTAGAATAGGGTACTGATGTCAAGTTAAGGGTTGGGGGGAAGTCAGGTACAACTAATTGCACAAATTTGTTATTTATTTCATTTACGTCCATGTCAACTTGAGAGTTTCGTGTTTTATGTATGCGTATGCGTGCTCTCAACTTTGAAATCATAAGATCCCCTACCTTCTTTAGCAAGATCCTTTTCGGACTTTACAACGCAATTTTAAGCCGGTTTGGGCGACTAGTTCCAACTGCGAGAATTCCTTTTCTTTTAAAGTAATCATTAAGCTTACTGATGTGAACCAATTATTAAAAATAACTTGAAGTTTTGCTTCTCGGGAACATGGGAAGACAAATGAAGGACAATGTCTGAGGACATTCCAAGTCCAAAGGAATCACAAGTTCCTTCACCAATATAAAGACAGAAATCGTAGATTAGACCAGATACGCCAGACTAACGCCATTTGGCGTCGAGTGTTATTTAGTTCTTGTTATTATTATTGTTATTAGTTTATCGAATTTTATGAAGTCTAGTGTAAGTTAGGCTAGGGCAAAGCGGGAGCGCAATAAAAGCTCGCTCTCTCGCTCTTGGCGAATTCGCCCCGCTTTACCACCGTAGGTAAGCTAGGCTAAGAAGAAATTGTCAGAATACTTTGTTAGAAGTCGAAAAAGTTATTGAAATCGAACGCACGCAATCTTATCGCCTCTTTTCGTCGTTTAAAACACAATTATTTGCAGCCACCCAAAGTCTTCGGATATTTGTTGTTATTTATTAGAAAAACTATTCTAAAATTTCATGGCACCCTCGGGTGGACTCGTATATTAAAAATATTAAAGGAGTGGAAGGCAATAGTGATAGTGACACGAGTGCGAAATATATAAACAAAGATACTAAAATCTAACATACAAATGTGCATAAATATGTACAAAACATAAATTGCCAAATTGACCGCGTCGTGTGTGCAAAAGAACACTGTAAAAACAGCAAATCACCGCGTCGGTCGTGCAATACCCTGTCTGCTGCTACATATACCGCCAAGGGAGAGCCAATTAGTGGGAGAATCCAGCTCCATAAGCGGAGAGTAGAACACCTGGAATTCCGATCTAGTAAAGAGGTTGTTCGGGCAAAGCCCGAGTGTAAGCTTTGTACCATCTTTCTATTGCCTATCAATTCACTTTCTGGACCATTTTGGTCATTGCACTAAGCTAACGTAACGTAAGCATTTCATCATCTGTTCTTTATCTATGCTCGCTCTTGTTATCTTTTCTTTCCTATGACGTCGCTAAGCCGGCAGCAGCTGCGCCTGCTCTAATGCAGTTACCGCTTGATATAGTTGGAGAACAGACCTTTTTTGTCCCCAAGCTATTAATTTGGCTCGAGATTGGCTCGCTTGCCTCATCCGAGTGTGTAACTCGTCACTACTTTTTGCCGATGCTTTTGGTCCAGGACCGAGATCTCTTTAGAAGTGGCTCCACCATCTCGCTCTCGCTCGGCACTTCAACTTAGAGCTGTGGTCCCTCGGAAAGCAATATTTTGTTCCCGT
>CM017779.1:4582501-4602774 GCA_008121275.1 Drosophila lowei
GCTGGTGGCCGGACCAGTGCCACTGGTTCTCCAAGAGGGCAGCCACAGCCACAACGACGACGAGGAGGTGCTAATTGCACCTACTCTGACGACTTCGGATGACGCCACACTCACATCCATTTCACTCTGGCGGCCGGACCCGTGTCGCCACAGTAATCCCGGTGTGCCGTCTACTCCTGGCTCCCCAGCTGGTGGCCGGACCAGTGCCACTGGTTCTCCAAGAGGGCAGCCACAGCCACAACGACGACGAGGTTGGTGCCAATTGCACCTACTTCTGACGACTTCGGATGACGCCAATTTCGACGACCAGGGGGGACGGCGGGGTCGGCCGGTATGCAACGCAATGTCTTTACAAGCATTGTGTTTTGCTATGCCGGCCGATGCTCCGCTGTTTCTTGCCTTCCCTGTAATTATAGAAAAAGATATAGACATTATTTTAAATTGTTATGTTTATTGTAATATTGTAAACGTAAATCAATTGTACCTGTTTTTGTCTCGTCTTTTTGTTCCAGTGTAGTATCTCTTTTATTACCTGTTTTCCGTCGTCTTCACTCCAGTCTACTACTTATCTGTATTGTTAATTCTGCACGTGCTTGTCTTTTTTATTTCCTCTTATTTTCCACGCAAAGCACCTGCATTGTTTACCTTTTCTTTTCTTTCCTCAATTGACTACGTGTTGCAACACTGCACTTTCTGTATTTTCGATCTCATTTCTTTAACCCCTTCCCCCCCCCCCCATTGTTATTTTCGTAATTAGTCCCCACTACAAAAATTATTACCTTCTGTGATAAATCTTCGGCGGCAACGGTGCTGACAATTGATTATCGGTTTCAAATCGACTTTCAAGTCAGCATCAGTTGCCGCCACACCACCACCACTACGGCCTAAATTGAGCCAAAAATGCTAAGTCTTCGCATTAAACCACTACGTTCCCTATAAACTGCCCGCCTACATGTACATGCTACATTCCTAGTCGTCTGCCTTCAGCAGGCGGCAAGGGTAGTAGAGGGGACGGAAGACCACATACCGCATTACAGCCAACAAAACATCAAGTTGACAAAGTCACAGGGGATTGCAAAACAAATTACAAGTTAGGGAAAATTAAAGGGAAAAGATAGCATACTTTTGAGCGTGGCCCCACTTCACTTTATTGACTCACACCACACACCACACACACACTTGACACACTATTACTCATTTCGCGCCATTCTGGCAGTGGAAAGTCGTGTCGTGAACGTTGTGGAGTCGAGTCGTGTGTTCGAGGTGTTTAGTCCCTCCGTCAAAGTGTCGAAAAATAGTTTGTCTTTTTCTTGTTCTTTTTCCCCCCTGCCCCTGCTGGCTGCGGGCCTACTCGAGGTTACAAGTGTTTCGTTGCTGCAGTTTATATATGTTTGTAATTAATTGTGCCATTAAATGTACTAGTGTCGTTTAAAGTGCCGTTTAAAATTTTGAATTGTAAAACAAACAACAAAATGTACATAAATTAAGCAAGACATATACTGCCCACTCAAAAAAATATTAAAATAAAGCAACGCGCTTGGTTGCTGGCGGCTCATCACCCCAGCCTCTCAGTCCCCCCCCCCCTGTGTGTGGAGGAGCACTGAGAGCCCTCAACCCCCCCAAGCGGGTATATATTGAAAAAAAAAAAAAAAAAAAAAAAAAAAAAAAAAAAAACTGTGTGAATAATTTCTTGACAAAAACTCCACTCGCGTCGGTCGAAAAATCTATTACCAAATCCAACCAAAGCCAATCCAGCGCAGCTTATGCCACGCGGATCCACTGCCAGAAGAGGACGACGACGACCACGAGGACCACACGGCGTCACAGCCAGGGATCGCCCCGAATCAGCCATTTCCACTGCCAGCTCCTTTGAAGCGCCGCCGACAGCGAAGCCAGCGCCGACAGCGCAGCCACCGGCACCGTGGCAAAACGCAGCAGCGATACTGAGACGCCAATCCACCGACTCCGCCACCTGGTTGCAGGCACTTCCTCCAATTCCTGGACCGGCTCCAGCCACCATTACCAAAGATTTGCTGCCATTACCGGGTTTGAGGACCACAAATGCCGACACCACCATCACGGCCACCCTCGTGGCAATTGGCCCCACCCTTGACCCCGACCTGCCCTGCCCCAACAGTTGGGCGGCCATTCCCAATCTCACCAGCCAGGAGCAGTTCCAGATCGGCGATTGGGTGGAGGCGGTCCATACCCAGGAACGCCAGCAGCAGATGGCAGCAGACCATCAGCAGGAAGTCGCCGGCAGAGCAGCTTCCGTTTACGTCAGCAGGAGGCGATATTGGCGGCGTCTACACAGCGGGAAGCGGCGATTCAAAACCTCCACACCCCTGGGAATCGATAAAATTCCAATGCCGCTCTTCAAATGTACCAAAAAAGATCACCAGCGCCTCAATGACCAAAAGTAACCAATGCCACACCAGACGACAGCTTCCCGTGTTCCATATGCCCGTTCGGGACACACACACTCGAACCACAAGGGTATGGATTTGCACCGTATGCCGGCCACATACGTGTGAGATACACCAGCGGAAACAGAACCACCGGTCAGCGATACCAAAGCGCAAAGAGAGAGCGAGTAACAACCCCGTACCAGCGACCTACAAGTACGAGTTCGTGACCGCAGTGCCTGTTAACACCAATGGGAGCGAGTTCGAATGCCGAACTCGAACCACAGGAACACCGGCCACAACGGGCCCCGCCGATCGGCCCAGAGCGGCGGTTCCAAATGCAATGCACACACCCAATACCTGGCTAAAACCACAAATACAAGGATGACATATGTCAGCACTTTAAGTGGATATATGCCGACGACATCAAACAACAACTAGTGTCGTTTAAAACTGCCAATTACGTCGGCAGCAAAAAGGGATGCCGAGTGTAACAGCAATGTTAACAGGCACCCCAACCCCAACCACCCCTCTTCTGCAGGTGACCAGCGAAAGGACCGGGGGGTTGACCACCGGAATGCCAGAGGCCAGTTTCACCGATGGGGCAGCAGAACTGTCCAAACACATCAACAACAACACTGAAAAAAAAACATCACTAAGCCAACGGCGAATTTTGAGGATGAGGTAGAATTGCAAAAACCGGATAGCATCCCATCCACCTCTGCCAGCGGCCCGTGAATGCCAACCCAGCCGTCCGCTGCCGAGGTGGATGCATGATGATGACGATGATGACAGTGATGTTAGTGGTTGTTGAGTTTGATGACGATGACGACGACAATTCGATGCCAATCATGCACCGGCCAATCGACGTCCGTATCTAGTGAAAGAAATGGCCAACAGGCCAAGCAAATCCCATATCCCCCAAATTCAAAATCCGTGGCAACCATCCCCATCACCACCAACCACAAAAAATCACCAACATCAGCGGACATCCACAACCACCCCACTAAAACAAAAGAGGGCCCCGCCCCGCCCTGGCTCCCATTAAAGCGACTGCCCCTCGATCGCCTGAACCTAGCTCTACCCACCACTGCAAATCCAGAAAAAACTAGTAGTGAGCGGCACAGGAACCCACCACAGCAGCAGCAAACGGCGGCGGCGTTGGGGCAATCCAGCGCCCTATGCAGGCGATCAATGCCAGACAAATTCGGATGCTGCCAGCGTCAGCATGTGCCAGCCAGGGACACCGCCCCAAATCAGCCAGCCACTGCCCCCGACAATACAAGGGATTCGAACAAGCTGACAGCGCAAAATAAGGGGTGGCCAACGCAGTCGCATCACACTGGCCAATTTGCGTCGCAGCCCAGCTCGCTGGTGCAGCCGTATCCACCTCCAGCCAGCAGCATGGCAAAAGGGATGCTCACATGCCAATCCCACCGCGATGGCGGCCAGCTCAAACGCCAAATCAATTGGCCACTGACACACACCAGCACAGGACGACCGTGGACTACTGTCGATTCCTTCTACGTAAGAGGCCAACAAATGGCAAACCGTCAATTCGCCATCTACGCCCAGCCAAAAAACAAACAGATGGCGATGATCGGGCTGGGCGATCCAAGCAAACGCCATTGAGCCGTTAAAAGACAATCAGTTTCAGGACAGCAGCGGATCAGTTCGAGTTGCGAGGCCTCCAAGCAAACCAATCAAAGCCACCACGAACCGCTCCAATTAAAGCTGGGCAGCCAGTTGGTGCAAATAAACGAGAATCCTGGGTCCTCCAAATAAGTGCCATTTATTGATGACCGGCAAATTAAATAGGAGCAAGAGATGATGTCAAAACTGCAAAATAATTCGTCTGGCAGTACGAGTTCCAAACAAAGGGCATCAGTTCCACGATCGGAAAACACAACCAAAACCCGGGTCAGCGGCAGCACAAACGGCGCTGCCCGCCAATTGCCAGGGCGCCCATATAAAACCGCCTACAACGATGTGCCATCCCAAGGCCACAAAAAGCCGCCATTCAAACGGATCCCGAAATGGATGACGAAAGGCCATCGGCAGGAGTGGACGATGACGCATCCTGCAAACAGCATTAACCTACTGCAGGCATTGAGGAACCATTGCAACCAGCATCCGGAACCTGTGAAAAACAACACCCTGCAATCATCCAGGCAATTAATATCACTCGCAGCAGCAAAACAAACAGCCTCACCACTGCAAAGCCAATCCCTTAAAATGCAGCCGGATGTTCCGCACTCCAGGCAGCATCCGCCAATTCAAAAATGCACCTGGATGCCGACCAAGATCCCAGGACAACATCACCAGTTGGTGGCGGATCCAGCACATGCCAGCCAATGCAGCATGGCAAAACGCCATGCAAAGTAAATTAACAAAACCAACCGCCAGCCATTCAAATGCAATTCAGACGCCATCCCAAACATCCATTAATTGGGCGGCCGACAAATGCCGAAATCAGCAATCGTCAGCCCCTCCAGTGCCCATAAAAAACCCAAACAACAGCATGGAAATGGAGGAAAAAACCATGACTCACATAACAAATAAACAAACAAAAAGTTGGCAACGGAAGCCATTCAGAGCAGACCACAAGCGGCAAAAAAGCCGGTGCATCATCAGATAGTGCCATGGCCGCCTTCGCTGCTTAATTGAAACTTAACATCAACGGCATTTCCCCCCACAATGGAGACTTCAAACGGTTGCCCACTGCCAAACTGCAAAATGACACCGACAAAACTACCCGGCAACACTGCCTGCACACCGCATCCATCCATGGGCGTCCGGACCTGGTGCACGACATGGTCCAATTGCATTTGTCAACAGCGATGCCGCAGGCGGACCTGATGATTGGCAACGGTTGAGTGGACAGCTGCACCGGTCTGGATGAAAGCCACCACGACTCCTTTCCATGACGCCATCGCCAATAATTTCTTCTGGATGGCCGAAATGGATGACGAAACTGCATTCTGATGAGAGGTATGACAGTCTAATGGGGGCTCCATGGACCAGTGCCATTGGAGGCCAAGAGGGCAGGAGAGATTAACGACGATGAGATATCCACCACCCTGTGTCCAATGCCGACCAGCTGGCCACTGCATTGGATCAGGGGGACAGATGCATATCAAGCTCTGCATGCAACAACAAAAGGAAGCAAAACGGCGGATAAGCCGCCATCAAAGTAATTAAATGAAAACGATGCATGTCATTAAGATGAACACACAACCATCCATGTAAACGTAAAGCCAGGGACTCTCTTTTGCCGGGCGCCCATATCTCTTTTATTACCTGTTTTCCCGTCATTATTGACACTGCAGCACTAGTAATAACAATCTCTGACGAAGACACAACAAACCACCTACAAGCTCAACAACAGCCCCAAGAGTAACTACAATAGATACAACTGCTGTCCCATTAATCGCGTTAGATCGAACTGAAGGAGCTATTCAAATACTCACAGCACTCCGAAGAACTGCCCATCCTTCCATCAATCTATTGGAAAGTGTACTCCCGTATCCGATTGGCCGAATGGGGGCCCTCTGTATATTTCCTCCGTCACTATTGAGGATACAGGGTCCCTCAGACGACCGAATGAGATCGACGCCATTCCAGCTGGCGACACACGCACACTCACTCTCCTCAGGTCAAAGGAGAGGGGTGATGGCGGGAACGTGAGCGCCTGAATCGTGGGGGCTGTAGCCAGCACACCTGAAACAAAAAAAAAAAAAGCTGGTGGCCGGACCAGAGCCAACGGCATTCAGAGTGCCAAAGGAGCTGGAAAAAAATAAAAAATTAATCAGCTGCAATTACGTTTAAAATGACATCGACAATACTCTCCGCTACACAGACGCACACACACAAACATCCATTACACTTGGGCGGCCGGACCTGTGCCGTTCGAGTAGGTGTGTCGTGTCCGCCATCGTCCTTAGTTGGTGGCCGGACCAGAGCCAACGGCATTCAGAGTGCCAAATGGCTGGAAAAGGAAAAATTAATCAGCTGCAATTACGATTAAAATGACACCGACAATACTTACCGCCAGCCATTCAGACGCACACACACACAAACATCCATTACACTTGGGCGGCCGGACCTGTGCCGTTCGAGTTATGTCGTGTCCGTCCGCCATTGCCCACAGCTGGTGGCCGGACCAGTGCCACGGCATTCAGAGTGCCTCTGGAAAGAAAAATCCATCAGGGCCACACATACGATTGGGCCGACGCATTGCCGACACACAAACATCCATTTCACTCTGGCGGCCGGACCTGTGCCGTTCGAGTTATGTGTGTCGTGTCCGCCATTGCCCACAGCTGGTGGCCGGACCAGTGCCACGGCATACATTAGGGCCACAATTGCCGACGCACACACACACTCTCATCCATTTCACTTTGGCGGCCGGACCCGTGTCGCCACAGTGGTGTGTGTGCCGTCTACGCCTGGCTCCCAGCTGGTGGCCGGACCAGTGCCTCTGGTTCTCCAAGAGGGCAGCCATAGCCACAACGACGACGACGAGGTGCTAATTGCACCTACTCCTGACGACTTCGGATGACACACACACACATCCATTTCACTTTGGCGGCCGGACCCGTGTCGCCATTGTGTAAGATGTGTGCCGTCTACTCCTGGCTCCCAGCTGGTGGCCGGACCAGTGCCACTGGTTCTCCAAGAGGGCAGCCACAGCCACAACGACGACGACGAGGTGCTAATTGCACCTACTCTGACGACTTCGGATGACGCCACACTCACATCCATTTCACTTTGGCGGCCGGACCCGAGTCGCCACAGTAATATGTGTGCCGTCTACTCCTGGCTCCCAGCTGGTGGCCGGACCAGTGCCACTGGTTC
Source organism: Drosophila lowei (assembly GCA_008121275.1). Lineage (NCBI taxonomy): Eukaryota > Metazoa > Arthropoda > Insecta > Diptera > Drosophilidae > Drosophila > Drosophila lowei. Next base: position 4,589,764 of record CM017779.1, read on the forward strand.
TCCAAGAGGGCAGCCACAGCCACAACGACGACGAGGAGGTGCTAACTGCACCTACTTCTGACGACTTCGGATGACGCCAATTTCGACGACCAGGGGGGACGGCGGGGTCGGCCGGTATGCAACGCAATGTCTTTGCAAGCATTGTGTTTTGCTATGCCGGCCGATGCTCCGCTGTTTCTTGCCTTCCCTGTAATTATAGAAAAAAGATATAGACATTATTTTAAATTGTTATGTTTATTGTAATATTGTAAACGTAAATCAATTGTACCTGTTTTGTCTCGTCTTTTTGTTCCAGTGTAGTATCTCTTTTATTACCTGTTTTTCCGTCGTCTCCACTCCAGTCTACTACTACTTATCTGTATTGTTATTTCTGCACGTGCTTGTCTCTTTTTATTTCCTCTTATTTTCCACGCAAAGCACCTGCATTGTTTACCTTTTTTTTCTTTCCTCAATTGACTACGTGTTGCAACACTGCACTTTCTGAATTTTCCATCTCATTTCTTTAACCCCTTCTTCCCCCCCCCATTGTTATCTTCGTAATTAGTGCGGTTTTCCGCCACCCCACTACAAAATTTATTACAATCTGTGATAAATCTTCGGCGGCAACGGTGCTGACAATTGATTATCGGTTTCAAATCGACTTTCGGGTCAGCATCAGTTGCCGCCACACCACCACCACTACGGCCTAAATTGAGCCAAAAATGCTAGTCTTCGCATTAAGCCACTACGTTCCCTATAAACTGCCCGCCTACATGTACATGCTACATTCCTAGTCGTCTGCCTTCAGCAGGCGGCAAGGGTAGTAGAGGGGACGGAAGACCACATACCGCATTACAGCCAACAAAACATCAAGTTGACAAAGTCACAGGGGATTGCAAATCAAATTTTTAAGTTAGGGAGAATTACAAGGAAAAGATAGCATACTTTTGAGCGTGGCCCCACTTCACTTTATTGACTCACACCACACACCACACACACACTTGACACACTATTACTCATTTCGCGCCATTCTGGCAGTGGAAAGTCGTGTCGTGAACGTTGTGGAGTCGAGTCGTGTGTTTGAGGTTTAGTCCCTCCGTCAAAGTGCCGAAAAATATTTTGTTTGTCTTTTTTTTGTCTTTTTCCCCCTGCCCCTGCTGGCTGCGGGCCTACTCGAGGTTACAAGTGTTTCGTTGCTGCAGTTTTTATATGTTTGTAAATTAATTGTGCCATTAAATGTACTAGTGTCGTTTAAAGTGCCGTTTAAAATTTTGAATTGTAAAAACCAACAAAAATGTACATAAATTAAGCAAAACATATACTGCCCACTCAAAAAAATATTAAAATAAAGCAACGCGCTTGGTTGCTGGCGGCTCATCACCCCAGCCTCTCAGCCCCCCTCCCCTCTGTGTGGAGGAGCACTGAGAGCCCTCAACCCCCAAGCGGGTATATATTGAAAAAAAAAAAAAACTGTGTGAATAATTTGACTTGAAAAAAAACTCCACTCGCGTCGGTCGAAAAAAATCCATTACCAAATCCAATTAAAGCCAATCCAGCGCAGCTATGCCACGCGGATCCACTGCCAGAAGAGGACGACGACGACCACGAGGACCACACGGCGACACAGCCAGGGATCGCCCCATATCAGCCATTTCCACTGCCAGCTCCGACAGCGCCGCCGACAGCGAAGCCAGCGCCGACAGCGCAGCCACCGGCACCGTGGCAAACGCAGCAGCGATACTGAGACGCCAATCCACCGACTCCGCCACCTGGTTGGAGGCACTTCCTCCAATTCCTGGACCGGCTCCAGCCACCATTACCACCATTACCGGGTATGTGAGGACCACAAATGCCGACACCACCATCACGGCCACTCCGGCCACAAGCCCCATCCCCGACCCCGACCTGCCCTGCCCCAACAGCTGGGCGGCCATTCCCAATCTCACCAGCCAGGAGCAGTTCCAGATCGGCGATTGGGTGGAGGCGGTCCATACCCAGGAACGCCAGCAGCAGCAGCAGCAGCAGACCATCAGCAGCAGCAGCAGCGGTAGTCGCCGGCTTGAGGCATTGGCGGCGTCGGCAGCGGCAGCGGCGTCAGCCAAAGCACCGCAATGTCAAGCCAAGCCAAGCCAAACTGTACCAAGCGCGCCAATAATTCCGCTTCCCACACTCCAACACACACAGACACGTATCGATGCACCGTTGCCGATGCATCGTGTGGAGAGAGCCGGAAACAGCAAGGAGCGAGAGAAAGCGCAAAGAGAGAGCGGGTAACGACCCCGTACCAGCGACAGTACAGTACGAGTTCGTGTTCGAGTGCCCGTTCGGGAGCGAGTTCGAATTCGAACTCGAACCACAGCCATGTCACAAACCCCGCTCGATCGGCCGCAGCAGCAGCGGTTCCAAATGCAATGCACACAGCCAATACCACAACCACAAATACAACGATGACATACATCAGCACACAAACAGCGACGACATCAAACACAAAAACGACAACTACAAATACGTCGGCAGCAGCCAGACGATGCCTGTTAACAGCAATGTTAACAGGCGGACCCCCACCACCACCGCCGCCAGAGGAACAACAGCAGCAGCAGCAAACACATCAACAACAACAACAACATCAGCCAACGGCAACAAACACAGCCAATACCGATGATATCCCATCCACCTCTGCTGCAGCGGCCCGTTCGCCACTGAAGCGCGTCCGCGCCGAGGTGGATGATGATGATGACGATGATGACAGTGATGTTATGGTTGTCGAGTTTGATGACGATGACGACGACAATTTGGATGCCAATCATGCATCGGCCAAACGACGACTCCGGGAAAGTAACCAACAGGCAAGCAAATCCCATATCCCCCAAATTCAAAACCATCCCCATCACCACCAACAATCAAACCAGCAACAACATCAGCGGACAATTACACAAAATGCCCCTGCCCCCGCCCCCGCCCCTGCCCCTGCCCCTGCCACTGCCAATGCTCCACTAGCTCTACCTCACTCACCTGCAAATGCAACTAGTAGTTGCGGCACAGGAACCCACCACAGCAGCAGCAGCGGCGGCGGCGTTGGGCTGCTCCAGCTGCCCTCCCTGGGTATGCACAATGCCAGACAAATTCGGATGCTGCAGCGACAGCAGCACCAACCAACGACAATTATTCCCCCCCCCATCATTCTGCCAGCTGTCCCCGACATTATGCCCATTCTGGACAAGCTGCAGAATGACCCGAGGGTGGGCAACAGTAGCTATCACACCAAGCTCATCAGCCGCAATGGTGTCCGTATCCAGGCCCGCGACATGGCTACCAGGGATGCCATCATGGCAATCCTGGGCGATGGCGGCGGCGGCGGCAACGAGGCGATGACTGGCCACTACACACACCAGCACAAGAGCGACCGTGGGCTACGGATCGTCGTGCGAGATCTCCACCACTCCACAAGCACCCAACTAATAACAAATCAGATGGCCGAATTGGGTTATTCTGTTAAATTTATTAGAGCCATTAAAGGGAGATCCGATGGACAGCCACTCGACCAGTTCGAGTTGGAGATAGCCCCCAAGCCGGATGAAAGCCACCACGATGTCCTCCAATTAACCCAGCTGGGCAACCAGTTGGTGACCGTGGAGAGGCAGGCCAAGCCGGTGGACCCAGCCCAGTGCCACAGATGTCAGGCATTCGGGCACACCCGCACCTACTGCAGGCGTTCATTCGTCTGTATGAAGTGTGCGGGTGCCCACGCGTCCACGGCATGTGCCAAGCCAAGGGCAGACGCCCCTAAATGCGCCAATTGCCAGGGCGCCCATATCAGCGCCTACAAGGGATGTCCGGCATTCAAGGCAGCAAGGGGCCGCCTTCTGTCGCACCAAGTGGCCATGCAGGAGTTGCGTCGCAAGCGCAGCTCGCTTCTGCAGCCATTGCCAGAGCAGCAGCAGCCACCAGCAAAAACAACACCAGCACATCCAGGGCGCCGACAGCAGCAGCAGCAACAGCCAGCTCAAACGCCAGCCAATCCCTGGCGCGGACAGCAGCAGCAGCAGGCAGCATGGACGCCACTCAATGTCTCCTCTCCTGGGCGACGAAGAGGACAACAACATCAGCAGAAGCAGAAGCAGCAGCAGCCAATACAGTTAAAAAAACAGACGCCTGCTGCCTCTGGCCCACGCACTGGGCGACGACGTCCAGAGCAGCCATTGAGCCGTTCCCAGGCACAACAGCAGCAGCTACAGCAGCTGCAACAGCAGCCGCAGCGCGAACAACAACAGCGACAACAGCAGCAGCAGCTTGCCAACAACCGCTCCCGGCAGAAGATGCAGCCGAAACGCCAATCTTGCGAGGGATCCTGCAGCCAGGCACTGTTGGAGAATACGCAGAGGATGACGCGATTAGAAAAGAGGCTGGAAGAGATGATGTCACTACTCACCTCGCTCATCCAATCCCAGGCAGTGACGGCAACTCCAGCAGCAGTTCCAGAAACATCGGAAAATCCACCAACAATGGCAGCAGCAACAGTGGATGCCCCAGCTCCAGCAGCCAGGCGGTCAAAGAAACCACCACGAACACAGCCACCACAAAAAACGTTAGGGCCAACGCCAGCCGCCATCCCAGAGACGGATCCTGAAATGGATGAAGAAACTGATGACGATGAGATGTGGACAGATGACGACTCCATGGATGAGGACATTAAGGCCTACGCCCGCAAATTGAGGTACCAGCTTGACAACCAGATATCCTGGAACGCTGTGTACTAATTGGACACATCTCTGCCACTGCACTGGATTAAATGACAAATGCATATCACTCGCATGCCACAACAAACAACAGCCACACATACGATTAAAAAGGGCTCTCAAAATACTTACCGCCAGCCATTCAGACACACACACACACAAACATCCATTACACTTGGGCGGCCGGACCTGTGCCGTTCGAGTTATGTGTGCCGTGTCCGCCACTGTCCTTAGTTGGTGGCCGGATCCAGTGCCATGGCATTCAGAGCGCCCTATGGTCCTGGAAAAGAAAAAAAAAAAAAAAATCAGCTGCACATACGATTAAAAGGGCATCGAAAATACTCTACCGCCAGCCATTCAGACACACACACACACAAACATCCATTACACTTGGGCGGCCGGACCTGTGCCGTTCGAGTTAGGTGTGTCGTGTCCGCCATCGTCCTTAGTTGGTGGCCGGATCCAGTGCCATGGCATTCAGAGTGCCCTATGGTCCTGGAAAGGAAAAAAAATCCATCAGCTGCACATACGATTAAAAGGGCTCACCGAAAATACTTACCGCCAGCCATTCAGACACACACACACAAACATCCATTACACTTGGGCGGCCGGACCTGTGCCGTTCGAGTGGGTGTGTCGTGTCCGCCATCGTCCTTAGCTGGTGGCCGGACCAGAGCCAACGGCATTCAGAGTGCCAAAGGAGCTGGAGCCTGGACAAAAAAAAAATTAATCAGCTGCAATTACGATTAAAATGACACCGAAAAATACTCTCCGCCGCATTACACAGACGCACACACACACCAACATCCATTACACTTGGGCGGCCGGACCTGTGCCGTTCGAGTGGGCGTGTCGTGTCCGCCATTGCCCACAGCTGGTGGCCGGACCAGTGCCACTCGCTCTACATTCAGCCCACGACAATTGCCGACGCACACACACACTCACATCCATTTCACTTTGGCGGCCGGACCCGTGTCGCCACAGTAATATGTGTGCCGTCTACTCCTGGCTCCCAGCTGGTGGCCGGACCAGTGCCACTGGTTCTCCAAGAGGGCAGCCACAGCCACAACGACGACGAGGTTGGTGCTAATTGCACCTACTTCTGACGACTTCGGATGACGCCAATTTCGACGACCAGGGGGGACGGCGGGGTCGGCCGGTATGCAACGCAATGTCTTTACAAGCATTGTGTTTTGCTATGCCGGCCGATGCTCCGCTGTTTCTTGCCTTCCCTGTAATTATAGAAAAAAGATATAGACATTATTTTAAATTGTTATGTTTATTGTAATATTGTAAACGTAAATCAATTGTACCTGTTTTGTCTCGTCTTTTTGTTCCAGTGTAGTATCTCTTTTATTACCTGTTTTTCCGTCGTCTCCACTCCAGTCTACTACTTATCTGTATTGTTAATTCTGCACGTGCTTGTCTCTTTTTATTTCCCTTATTTTCCACGCAAAGCACCTGCATTGTTTACCTTTTCTCTTTATCTATTCCTCAATTGACTACGTGTTGCAACACTGCACTTTCTGTATTTTCGATCTCATTTCTTTAACCCCTTCTTCCCCCCCCCCATTGTTATTTTCGTAATTAGTAACCCCACTAAAAAATTATTACCTTCTGTGATAAATCTTCGGCGGCAACGGTGCTGACAATTGATTATCGGTTTCAAATCGACTTTCAGTATCAGCATCAGTTGCCGCCACACCACCACCACTACGGCCTAAATTGAGCCAAAAATGCTAAGTCTTCGCATTAAACCACTACGTTCCCTATAAACTGCCCGCCTACATGTACATGCTACATTCCTAGTCGTCTGCCTTCAGCAGGCGGCAAGGGTAGTAGAGGGGACGGAAGACCACATACCGCATTACAGCCAACAAAACATCAAGTTGACAAAGTCACAGGGGATTGCAAATCAAATTACAAGTTAGGGAAAATTAAAGGGAAAAGATAGCATACTTTTGAGCGTGGCCCCACTTCACTTTATTGACTCACACCACACACCACACACACACTTGACACACTATTACTCATTTCGCGCCATTCTGGCAGTGGAAAGTCGTGTCGTGAACGTTGTGGAGTCGAGTCGTGTGTTTGAGGTTTAGTCCCTCCGTCAAAGTGCCGAAAAATAGTTTGTCTTTTTCTTTTTTCTTTTCCCCCTCCCCCTGCTGGCTGCGGGCCTACTCGAGGTTACAAGTGTTTCGTTGCTGCAGATTATATATGTTTGTAAATTAATTGTGCCATTAAATGTACTAGTGTCGTTTAAAGTGTCGTTTAAAATTTGAATTGTTAAAAAACAACAAAATGTACATAAATTAATTAAACACATATACTGCCCACTCAAAAAAATATTAAAATAAAGCAACGCGCTTGGTTGCTGGCGGCTCATCACCCCAGCCTCTCAGCCCCCCTCCCCTCTGTGTGGAGGAGCACTGAGAGCCCTCAACCCCCAAGCGGGTATATATTGAGAAAAAAAAAAAAAACTGTGTGAATAATTTCTTGACAAAAACTCCACTCGCGTCGGTCGAAAAATCTATTACCAAATCCAATTAAAGCCAATCCAGCGCAGCTATGCCACGCGGATCCACTGCCAGAAGAGGACGACGACGACCACGAGGACCACACGGCGACACAGCCAGGGATCGCCCCATATCAGCCATTTCCACTGCCAGCTCCGACAGCGCCGCCGACAGCGAAGCCAGCGCCGACAGCGCAGCCACCGGCACCGTGGCAAACGCAGCAGCGATACTGAGACGCCAATCCACCGACTCCGCCACCTGGTTGGAGGCACTTCCTCCAATTCCTGGACCGGCTCCAGCCACCATTACCACCATTACCGGGTATGTGAGGACCACAAATGCCGACACCACCATCACGGCCACTCCGGCCACAAGCCCCATCCCCGACCCCGACCTGCCCTGCCCCAACAGCTGGGCGGCCATTCCCAATCTCACCAGCCAGGAGCAGTTCCAGATCGGCGATTGGGTGGAGGCGGTCCATACCCAGGAACGCCAGCAGCAGCAGCAGCAGCAGACCATCAGCAGCAGCAGCAGCGGTAGTCGCCGGCTTGAGGCATTGGCGGCGTCGGCAGCGGCAGCGGCGTCAGCCAAAGCACCGCAATGTCAAGCCAAGCCAAGCCAAACTGTACCAAGCGCGCCAATAATTCCGCTTCCCACACTCCAACACACACAGACACGTATCGATGCACCGTTTGCCGATGCATCGTGTGGAGAGAGCCGGAAACAGCAAGGAGCGAGAGAAAGCGCAAAGAGAGAGCGGGTAACGACCCCGTACCAGCGACAGTACAGTACGAGTTCGTGTTCGAGTGCCCGTTCGGGAGCGAGTTCGAATTCGAACTCGAACCACAGCCAGGTCACAAACCCCGCTCGATCGGCCGCAGCAGCAGCGGTTCCAAATGCAATGCACACAGCCAATACCACAACCACAAATACAATGATGACATACATCAGCACACAAACAGCGACATCAAACACTAAAACGACAACTACAAATACGTCGGCAGCAGCCAGACGATGCCTGTTAACAGCAATGTTAACAGGCGGACCCCCCCCACCACCACCGCCGCCAGAGGAACAACAGCAGCAGCAGCAAACACATCAACAACAACAAACAACATCAGCCAACGGCAACAAACACAGCCAATACCGATGATATCCCATCCACCTCTGCTGCAGCGGCCCGTTCGCCACTGAAGCGCGTCCGCGCCGAGGTGGATGATGATGACGACGATGATGACAGTGATGTTATGGTTGTCGAGTTTGATGACGATGACGACGACAATTTGGATGCCAATCATGCATCGGCCAAACGACGACTCCGGGAAAGTAACCAACAGGCAAGCAAATCCCATATCCCCCAAATTCAAAACCATCCCCATCACCACCAACAATCAAACCAGCAACAACATCAGCGGACAATTACACAAAATGCCCCCCTGCCCCCGCCCCTGCCCCTGCCCCTGCCACTGCCAATGCTCCACTAGCTCTACCTCACTCACCTGCAAATGCAACTAGTAGTTGCGGCACAGGAACCCACCACAGCAGCAGCAGCGGCGGCGGCGTTGGGCTGCTCCAGCTGCCCCTTCTGGGTATGCCCAATGCCAGACAAATTCGGATGCTGCAGCGACTGCAGCACCAACCAACGACAATTATTCCCCCCCCCATCATTCTGCCAGCTGTCCCCGACATTATGCCCATTCTGGACAAGCTGCAGAATGACCCGAGGGTGGGCAACAGTAGCTATCACACCAAGCTCATCAGCCGCAATGGTGTCCGTATCCAGGCCCGCGACATGGCTACCAGGGATGCCATCATGGCAATCCTGGGCGATGGCGGCGGCGGCGGCAACGAGGCGATGACTGGCCACTACACACACCAGCACAAGAGCGACCGTGGGCTACGGATCGTCGTGCGAGATCTCCACCACTCCACAAGCACCCAACTAATAACAAATCAGATGGCCGAATTGGGTTATTCTGTTAAATTTATTAGAGCCATTAAAGGGAGATCCGATGGACAGCCACTCGACCAGTTCGAGTTGGAGATAGCCCCCAAGCCGGATGAAAGCCACCACGATGTCCTCCAATTAACCCAGCTGGGCAACCAGTTGGTGACCGTGGAGAGGCAGGCCAAGCCGGTGGACCCAGCCCAGTGCCACAGATGTCAGGCATTCGGGCACACCCGCACCTACTGCAGGCGTTCATTCGTCTGTATGAAGTGTGCGGGTGCCCACGCGTCCACGGCATGTGCCAAGCCAAGGGCAGACGCCCCTAAATGCGCCAATTGCCAGGGCGCCCATATCAGCGCCTACAAGGGATGTCCGGCATTCAAGGCAGCAAGGGGCCGCCTTCTGTCGCACCAAGTGGCCATGCAGGAGTTGCGTCGCAAGCGCAGCTCGCTTCTGCAGCCATTGCCAGAGCAGCAGCAGCCACCAGCAAAAACAACACCAGCACATCCAGGGCGCCGACAGCAGCAGCAGCAACAGCCAGCTCAAACGCCAGCCAATCCCTGGCGCGGACAGCAGCAGCAGCAGGCAGCATGGACGCCACTCAATGTCTCCTCTCCTGGGCGACGAAGAGGACAACAACATCAGCAGAAGCAGAAGCAGAAGCAGCAGCAGCCAATACAGTTAAATAAACAGACGCCTGCTGCCTCTGGCCCACGCACTGGGCGACGACGTCCAGAGCAGCCATTGAGCCGTTCCCAGGCACAACAGCAGCAGCTACAGCAGCTGCAACAGCAGCCGCAGCGCGAACAACAACAGCGACAGCAGCAGCAGCAGCTTGCCAACAACCGCTCCCGGCAGAAAATGCAGCCGAAACGCCAATCTTTCGAGGGATCCTGCAGCCAGGCACTGTTGGAGAATACGCAGAGGATGACGCGATTAGAAAAGAGGCTGGAAGTGATGATGTCACTACTCACCTCGCTCATACAATCCCAGGCAGTGACGGCAACTCCAGCAGCAGTTCCAGAAACATCGGAAAATCCACCAACAATGGCGGCAGCAGCAACAGTGGCTGCCCCAGATCCAGCAGCCAGGCGGTCAAATAAACCACCACCACGATCACAGCCACCACAAAAAACGTTAGGGCCAACGCCAGCCGCCATTCCAGAGACGGATCCTGAAATGGACGAAGAAACTGATGACGATGAGATGTGGACAGATGACGACTCCATGGATGAGGACATTAAGGCCTACGCCCGCAAATTGAGGTACCAGCTTGACAACCAGATATCCTGGAACGCTGTGTACTAATTGGACACATCTCTGCCACTGCACTGGATTAAATGACAAATGCATATCACTCGCATGCCACAACAAACAACAGCCACACACACGATTAAAAAAGGCTCTCAAAAATAAACCGCCAGCCATTCAGACACACACACACAAACATCCATTACACTTGGGCGGCCGGACCTGTGCCGTTCGAGTTATGTGTGTCGTGTCCGCCATCGTCCTTAGTTGGTGGCCGGATCCAGTGCCATGGCATTCAGAGTGCCCTATGGTCCTGGAAAAGGAAAAATCCATCAGCCAATTACGATTAAAAGGGCCCGAAAATACTACCGCCAGCCATTCAGACGCACACACACAAACATCCATTACACTTGGGCGGCCGGACCTGTGCCGTTCGAGTTATGTGTGTCGTGTCCGCCATCGTCCTTAGTTGGTGGCCGGATCCAGTGCCATGGCATTCAGAGTGCCCTATGGTCCTGGAAAAGGAAAAATCCATCAGCCACACATACGATTAAAAAGGGCTCTCAAAATACTTACCGCCAGCCATTCAGACACACACACACACCAACATCCATTACACTTGGGCGGCCGGACCTGTGCCGTTCGAGTGGGCGTGTCGTGTCCGCCATCGTCCTTAGTTGGTGGCCGGACCAGAGCCAACGGCATTCAGAGTGCCAAAGGAGCTGGAAAGGAAAAAATTAATCAGCTGCAATTACGATTAAAATGACACCGACAATACTCTCCGCTACACAGACGCACACACACAAACATCCATTACACTTGGGCGGCCGGACTTGGGCGGTCCGTCCGCCATTGCCCACAGCTGGTTCGGATCCAGTGCCATGGCATTCAGGTGCCCTATGGTGGAAAAGGAAAAATCCGTACCGCCAGCCATTCAGACACACACACACACAAACACCCATTACACTTGGGCGGCCGGATGTGCCGTTCGAGGGTGTGTCGTTGTCCGCCATTGCCCACAGCTGGCCGGACCAGTGCCACTGGTTCTACATTAGGGGCCACAATTGCCGACGCACACACACACTCACATCCATTTCACTTTGGCGGCCGGACCCGTGTCGCCACAGTAATAGGTGTGCCGTCTACTCCTGGCTCCCAGCTGGTGGCCGGACCAGTGCCACTGGTTCTCCAAGAGGGCAGCCACAGCCACAACGACGACGAGGAGGTGCTAATTGCACCTACTCTGACGACTTCGGATGACGCCACACTCACATCCATTTCACTCTGGCGGCCGGACCCGAGTCGCCACAGTAATATGTGTGCCGTCTACTCCTGGCTCCCAGCTGGTGGCCGGACCAGTGCCACTGGTTCTCCAAGAGGGCAGCCACAGCCACAACGACGACGAGGTTGGTGCTAACTGCACCTACTTCTGACGACCGCCTTCGGATGACGCCAATTTCGACGACCAGGGGGGACGACGGGGTCGGCCGGTATGCAACGCAATGTCTTTGCAAGCATTGTGTTTTGCTATGCCGGCCGATGCTCCGCTGTTTCTTGCCTTCCCTGTAATTATAGAAAAAAGATATAGACATTATTTTAAATTGTTATGTTTATTGTAATATTGTAAACGTAAATCAATTGTACCTGTTTTGTCTCGTCTTTTTGTTCCAGTGTAGTATCTCTTTTATTACCTGTTTTTCCGTCGTCTCCACTCCAGTCACACTACTACTTATCTGTATTGTTATTTCTGCAAGTGCTTGTCTCTTTTTATTTCCTCTTATTTTCCACGCAAAGCACCTGCATTGTTTACCTTTTCTATCTATTCCTCAATTGACTACGTGTTGCAACACTGCACTTTCTGAATTTTCGATCTCATTTCTTTAACCCCTTCTTCCCCCATTGTTATTTTCGTAATTAGTCCCCACTACAAAATTATTACCTTCTGTGATAAATCTTCGGCGGCAACGGTGCTGACAATTGATTATCGGTTTCAAATCGACTTTCAAGTCAGCATCAGTTGCCGCCACACCACCACCACTACGGCCTAAATTGAGCCAAAAATGCTAAGTCTTCGCATTAAACCACTACGTTCCCTATAAACTGCCCGCCTACATGTACATGCTACATTCCTAGTCGTCTGCCTTCAGCAGGCGGCAAGGGTAGTAGAGGGGACGGAAGACCACATACCGCATTACAGCCAACAAAACATCAAGTTGACAAAGTCACAGGGGATTGCAAATCAAATTTCAAGTTAGGGAAAACTACAAAGAGAGGGGACGGCATACTTTTGAGCGTGGCCCCACTTCACTTTATTGACTCACACCACACACCACACACACACTTGACACACTATTACTCATTTCGCGCCATTCTGGCAGTGGAAAGTCGTGTCGTGAACGTTGTGGAGTCGAGTCGTGTGTTCGAGGTTTAGTTCCTCCGTCAAAGTGCCGAAATTTTGTTTGTCTCTTTTTTGTTTTTTCCCCCCCCCCCCCTGCTGGCTGCGGGCCTACTCGAGGTTACAAGTGTTTCGTTGCTGCAGATTATATATGTTTGTAATTAATTGTGCCATTAAATGTAC